>JAATLQ010013150.1:0-29761 GCA_013421005.1 Heliconius erato x Heliconius himera | reverse complement strand
AAAGAAAAGTATCATGTTTCTGTAGACAACATATGTTTTATTATCAGCGACATTCAAAGGAATCTTATTCGTTCCTTTAATAAACAATGGACAGAAGCGTCCCGGTAAAAAGATTCGTTGTTTTAAAAAAAACAACGAAAATTGGTTTGATTCTGAATATTTGTTAACCTTACCAATCATTGAAGAAGTAGCACCTTAGAACTCACCATCGACGTCTTCTGGAAAACGCGGAAGACCCTATATTCCTATGGGGACTCATCAGAATCAACGAAAAGGTGAAAATACCGCGCTATTTAGTGAATATGGCTTTGGACACATCTGCAATGCCAACGTTCAGGGCTTACGTTCCATAGGAGAATTAGAAGCAAAACTCGTTAGAAAAACTAAGGCTTGCTGACCAAGATACAATTTCTCTATATTTGAATCTCATAGAAAACGCAAGCCAGAGGAAAATGCTATCGGATCGAGAGGAATTGAGTGTTTTCATTGATTTGGACTTAACAAAAGCGCAATACATGTATTTAAGGAATCTAACAAACGAATGAGATCCCAAGAATGCACAAGGTGCACAAGAATCCCGTAATGAGGAGTATCAAAAATTTCGCCTACATCATGCCAGAAAGTGCTCTCAATCAGCTACAAATGAGAATGTATTTCATACTCTTCTCTACACATCAGATCCATACATTTCGAGTCATAGAAAGACATACGAGTATAGCAAAAGTGTGAAGGCACTTGATGAAGATACCCTAGATCTTTTAAAAGTGAATGAACTTATTATGGATCCCGAAGTTCATCAAGTATAATTAAATATAATATACTCGTTATGTAATATACATTCATTTCTAATATTATTCTACTTGTAAATCAATTTTTGTAAATTTTATATTTTATTAACTAAGTATGTGTAATCATAACTATTAATTTCTTACTCAAATAGATAACAGCTTAAGAAACATTGTTTATTAATAAACTAATTTAATAATACATTTTTATTACTACTATTAGTAGTGTGGACTAAGGAAATTAAATAATCTTTTTTTCTTTATTTTTTTTTTATATTTATACTCCAATTAAAGTATAATATCTTAACTTTATCTTAAGCGCAATTTTATACTTTATGCTTATGCAAAAATTCAATTGTTTATCTTAACAAATAAAAAAGTTATCGATTTTTGATCTGATACGGACCTCGATTGCCCATAGTGCAACGCCGCGCTTAACCTCGACACCAGAGCGAAGAAATGTAAATATCAATTTAAGTAAATATTTCATCTCCTCGAGTGGGGATCGAACCCACAACCAGTCGGTTTTGCACACCACGTGCCGCTGCGCGCGCGCGCTCGAGGATATGAAATATATAAAAAATAAATTAAAACAGCTTTACAATGTATCCCTCACACAACAGGGTAGGCAGAGGGAACATAGTATTAAGACACTCCGTTCCCTGTTTCCCACCGAATTCTGGAGGTATTTTTATTTAAAATTTATGTTTTCATTTAAATATTATTTTATATTTAAATGAAAATATAAATTTAAAATATGTCATAATATTTATATAAATTTATTTTTCCATTTCTTCGCTCTGGTTTCGAGGCAAAGCGCGGAGTTGAGTTTTGCCACTCAACACGCAATGCTTCCAGAATTCGGCGGAAAGTGAGAAACAGAGTGTCTTAACTCTACGTTCCCTCTGCCTACCCTGCTGTGTGCGGGATATAGCATGAAGCTGGTTTCGTTTTATTTGTTTTAACTATACAGACACCCTTTAATAAAAAAACAGACACTCTTTAATATGCGTGATATCATAAAAAAGAACATATACCTACTCCTCTTGATACTTTGACGCGATAGTACATTTCCTGTTAAATTCTGCACCTAGTGCCGTTACCGTAAATAACTGACGTATATCGTCAGTTATTTAGTCGCTGTGGTGTTGACTGTGATACTGCTGTTATTTCTCTGTTAGTAGGTACAAAATAAATATGTTTTTTACATAGGTATATTTATAACTAGAATTATTTATTTAATTTATTATAAAGTGAAAATTATTTAATTTGAATGTTTTATATTTGTCAATTGTGGATACGATTCCCACTCTACTCCAATTAATTATTTTCTTTCCTCGCTCTGGTAACGTGATAAACCACAGCGTTGAGTTCCATCAGACAACGCGCAATGTCTCGTAAATTGGGCGATGCGTGGGTAACGTACCTACTTTTTATCACTAAGCTTTTTCAGTTGACCCTGTTATAATTGAGATACAGTTTAAAACTGTAAAACAACTATAAAATCTTCTTTGTCGTATTCTTCATTACTGATGGTCGTGCCCATACTGGTAGGTCCTGATGGAAGAGCTAACGAGATGCTTCCATGCTTTCTTGTCCTCAGCTTGCCTTAAAGCGATAGCGAACTATAAAATAACAAACAGCTTGATAACATAAAAAACATTCAAGAGTTAACAAAAACATTTTATACTACATTTCTCTACAATTCTATACAGCTAGTAAGTACTAAAAGATTTTTACACCAGCTTACTTACATATATATATATATATATATATATATATATATATATATATATATATATATATATATATATATATATATATATATATATATATATATATATATACCTATAAGTTACATTTAAACGTATCACGTTATAGAGTAACTTCGCTACATTGTTCCTCCTGCGCCCGTTTGCCCCCATTCAATTGTTTGTCGCACTTTGTCCCGATGTTAGATATTTTATTTCCGACAAGAGTTCTGCCTGTTTAAATAGGACTTACTACATTCAGTATTTGAGTAAATATAAATTATACGTCACCTTAGTTGTGAGGTTAATTTTGTTTATTCTTGACCGTAGTAGGTTCAAATGTCAATATATTTTTGTATACACTATATTAATTGTGCATTTAAGAAAAACGTCTTTTTTCAAATATCTTAAATAGTTTATTAGAGTTTTTGAATAAAAATTCATTCTCATAAAAAAATTGAGAAATCCTTTTAGCGCTCAAAGTAGCCTATATGCCAAATTGCTGTATTTTTTTACAATGAATTGAAAAAATAAAATTAAACTACAGGAGTTTAATCTTATTTTTTGTAATTCAAATAAGAAATTGAAAAATATAACTTCTTATTTGAATTATTTATTTTTGTCTTGGATAAACTATTTATTAAACATTTACATCATGTTATTCGTTACGATGAAAGATTAACTCGATTAACCTCGGGCACTTAGAGTGTGTCATGATCATACACAACTCTTTCTTACTTTTTTTTCATTTAACGACGAAGGAAGACGTTAGAGGTAACAGACTAAGAAGTCTCGGGATTTTTTGTAACGAACAGGGATACGGCGAGATGGAATTTTATGGGTTGTAAAGCAGTCTCCTCAGGTGAATGATCTCGGTCTGCCTGCTCTCAGTGGTTGCAACTTCGATTTATGGAGGTTAGGAGAGGCTCCTCTCTCTCTGTTACGTAAAAAAACTATTAGAATATATTTCAGAGATATCATAGTATAAGTATTACATATAATTAGTGAAGAAAGCGATTTTTTTGTTGAGGAACTATATCTTTAATTTTAACTTTAGGTGATCGATTAGAGCCCTACTTTAGATGATCCTGACCTTCATTTTTCATATATAAATTTAAAATACACACTTACCTCGGCGGTTGGTATCCACTTGAAAAATTTACGTATTTTGCAATTTATCGATATTTTTTACAAATATATGTAATCTTAAATGCCACCACTGACAGTTGGCAGATCAACTCATTTTACTTGCGGGGTTGCTATATTTCCAATTGATACTTAAACTAACCATTTCTCTGGTCATTTTTTTAATCGCAACAAAACTGTGACTTGCGAGCATCGTAATTCGAAAATACACCCACGTAAAGCCCGCAGACCAACTTATTTCGTCTATGGAGACGCCACACTTAATATTTAACTATTTTTCAGATTTTTTTTTCATTTTTTCTATGAAGCCTCTTCTAAGCTCTATAACTCGAAGTTGCAACTACTGAGAGCAGCCAGATCGAGATCCAGATGAGGATACTGCTCTATATTCCATAAAATTTAATCTGATTGTATCCCTAATCGTTACGAAAAATCCCATGACCTCTTAGTCTATGATATTAAACCTAGTTTCTTCTATAAAATGTACCTAGTTTCCTATATACCTAATGGGTGTGGGGAGGGGGGGGATCCCCATTCGTATTTCCTATACACACCGGCTCATATAAGAATTAAACTATAATTAAGACTAAAGTTAGTATGTCAGTATGCTGGTTTCCCAACTATTTTGCAATTTACTGTTATACAGAACAGTGTGCGTTTCGTTAACTAGATAGTATACAGTCCAAGCGAAACTGAATTGTGACAGATGCGTAGTAACTCCGTGAAGCGCGGCATTCATGATAAACATATTTCAAGTAGTATTTTACTAGGTCCACATTTTACCCATCTTCATGGAGCAGAGTAGCCAAAGCGAACCCTACTGTTAAGACACTACGCTGCATGTTGAATTGCGGAACTCAGCGCCGCGTCTTATCTCACTTGAAAGAGGAAATGAAATTATATTGATTTTTAAGTATAATCCCCGAAGTTTTACGCATTGTTAGACTGAGGACACTGTCGATTGAACACTGTCCTACAGCAGCGTGAAGGCCTAGGTATTTTTATGTGTATCTATAATATAATTTAACACATAAAGTACTTTGTAACGAAATAATTAACAAAAACTGAACAAGCGTAATTATTATCTCGATTGAATACTACGGTAACCCAGTCGTGGCGCAAAAGTACTAAGTGTGACTGTAAACGCAACTGTTTGTGACCGGTTGGGGTCCCCACTCGAGGAAATGAAATATTTTGTTAAATTTACATTTGCATTTCTTTGCTCTGATGTCTAGGTAAAGCACGGCGTTGAGTTCCGCCACTCAACACACAATGCCTCCAGAGTTCGGTGGAAATTTGGGACCGGAGTGTCTTAACACTAGGTTGCCTCTGCCTACCCTGCTGTGTAGGAGATACAGTGTGAAACTCTGATAAAAAAAATACTACAGTATTCATAGAATAAAACTCTCACTATGTTCATTTATTATACATAAAATTTAAATAAATTTTTATATACGTATGTACATTTTAGGGGGCATAAACTGAGCTTTGCATTTGTGGGAGTGATCACTAAAAGTAGAGCCAGAAAAGAAGTTAAATATTCAAAGTTTCTTCACCACTTTAAATGAAATCACAGTTTTAACTACTCTATAAAAGCCTAATATAATTTTTTTTTTTTTTTTCAAACTTAAAAAATTATAAAATTATCGTAGTAAAATAAAACGCTATTTGTTAAGAATGACGCATACAGCTACTAACCTACGAGACTGAGATCCTAGGGCCTCTAGACCTACGTCACTTTAGCAAAGCTGAAATTTTGAAGACTTATAGTCTAATATGTAGTTATGACGATATGCGTACTTACTAACTTGAAAGTGGAACCCTTGCAGAGGTAGTGCCAAATTAAGGTACACGCTCACCTACGTTAAAATAGAAATGCTCATATTTAAATATGTTGTTACGAATAATATAAAAAAACGTATATTTATTATTACCAGACTCTTAACGTGGGTCTTTACTCCTGTCAGACCTCCTAAAGGTTGTTTTAAAGTTGAGACAAAATACATTATACTAGCAAACATTAATTTTACATATCTATTTCAAGACTCCCTATAAGGACCCAGACCAATACGATGACTCGATCATCCTCCCAGAGATAGATTTTCCTAGAGATATACCTTTATTTGAATTCGATCTTAACTTAAAAAAAGAAAATAATAATAGATAATAGTATCTATCTATTATTCTTTTTTTTACACTAGCTTGACGTTTCATCCTTCATATAGTAGAGCACCAAGTGCCAAGACTTTCGTTATTATATTATTATATTTTTATCAACAACTTCCTTTGTATTATACAAAATAATAATAATTCTGTGATTATAATTAAATTTGCGTTAAAAGCGTGCAATTTCTCGTCAATATTTTTTTATGACTTTATGACGTTTTAACATTTTCGTCCGTAAGCCGACTACAGGCAACGTTTTTATTCTTAAAATGTATTTTTTTTTATTTTAAGCGTTTTTTAAACTATTTCACATTCACTTTTTATTCTCATACTCGTTTAACCTTTGAATTTAGCTTAGATTATACAAGTTTTCTCTATCTTACAACCAGATGGTCGTGTATGAGTAAGCCAAGGATGCTTAATAACTTTCTTTGAATACCATTCAACAATTATGAAAAAAAGAAGAAGTAAAACAAAAAAATTAAATAACTACATTTTTAATTTAATAACATTTCGTTTCATGTTTTTTTTTAATTCACAGTAAGCATTCACGTGTTATTTTAAAAATTTTCTGATTTCACAATCTATACACCTTCTTAGAATTTTTTTATAGTCAAATAAAGTTTTTTATAGTTATAAAAGTTTAAGTAACGTGATTCAATTTATATAAATCCTAAGCATTTTTTTCTATTTAATTAGGTTTTTTGAAGAAACAAAACATCACGTTGATTTTAATTTTGTTACACGTTTAACTTGTAAAAAAAAATTAAGTTGTCCCATATAGTAAGGTAGCTAGAGGGAATGAAGACGTGTTAAATGGCACTTTCCGTCCAATTTTCGACATATTGCGCGTTGAGTAGCGGAACTCTACGCCGCGTTTTGTTTTGTTATAATATAATAATGAAATATATAAATAATAATAAATACAAATAATTCATTCCACCAAATGGGAGTCGAACCAACAACAGTTTATAGTCAGTCAGTTGTTTACAGTCAGACGCTATACCGCTGCGCCACGACGCCTTAATATATAGTATATTTTGATTCAACCATTTTTATATCAAATCCGCATACTAGATGAATCTCTTACTCTGCAGGCTCCTCAAACGCTTCACTGCGCCACGATAGTCATTATGTATAAAATGTTTTTGCTTATCATATTCTTACTCTAATGAGAATAAAAACGTTCCAAATTCAACACTCAGGTGCACCCTGTATAATAACCGTAACATTTTATATACACAAACGTAATACAAGACTTATCAAAGTGAAACGGAGAAGACGAAATGAAACGAGGAAAACACGAGAAAATGATTTAATAAAATATGTTTACGAGTATTTGAGTCGTGTCTCGATTAGTGCCGTTTAAGTAAGCAATAAAAGTTTATAGCGAAATTGTATGCTCTCTCAAATAATTAGACTACTTAATGGAGCTGGGCTGTTTGTTTTATGAAACTGTTAATATTCCGACTGGCTATAAGGAACGTCTTGAAATGTCTTGAGACTATTGAAAAAATATAGCGGATTGAACGTCGAGAGTTTTTTATTCTTATCATAGTTTTATTTTTTTTTTCAGTTTTCGTGCTCTATCTTGCATTGCATATAGCAGAGTAGGCAGACGGAATCTAGTGTTAAGACACTCCATCCTCTACTTGTCCAATTTTCGAGACATTGCGTGTTGAATGGCAACATTGAACGCTGCGCTTTCTAATTGCCAGAGTTACAAAATGAAAATAATTCAATACCTTGAATGGGAATCGAATCCGCAATGACGCTGAACCATTGTACCACAATGACCTCAAACAGTATTATTTTGTTTTATATAAACGATTTGTTATATACGTGTATAGTTAAATACAAAACTGTTTTGTAAAACACTTTACAAAACAGTTATGTATTGAACTATACACGTAACTAACTAAACACGTTTACATTTGGCTATAATTTAAGCGGTCAGCTAGTTAAAGAGATTTTAGTCAGCTCCTAATTTATTTTGTACACAAACAAAGAAAGACCGTGTATTATTAATTTCACTTTATAATATTTTAAAGCTTTCCAATTTTCCCAACTAAACATGGCAAAAATTTTGACTGACCTTAATTGACTGAATTTCGCTATTGGGTGTAAAATCCTCTTTAGGGTTCCTTATCTCAAAATGAAAAAACGATATCTTTATATGATCACTTTGTTGTCCGTCAAGATCATTTACTTCGAGATCGCGTTGATACCTATCATGCTGAAATTAATAGCAACAAGTATCGTTTTTGCTGCATTTTGCATTAAAGTCGTCGCGTTTTCAAACCTATAGCGTACTTCCTGTGATCCTATAGTTATGAAATTTGGCATCAAGTGAGATCTTAGGATAAAAAATAAGGACAAAAAAAAAATACGAAAAGTAAAAAATTATAGATTTATAAATAATTACAGATCTATATTAGTAGTAGCATTTCATACAAAATGAGTGCATACGAGCGCAAACTTAAGTTTCTTGAATTTTATAAGACTTCAACGGTCGGTAAGGTCAACGGGAATGACCTAAAATTTTAAAATTGTTGCAGAACCCTCAGTGTCAGGCTTTGAGTTGGCTGTCAGTTAGTCAGCCTCTATAAAAAAAATATAGCAATCTTTTTAGAAAACGTATAAAATTTTGAACGTAGCGGGACTTAAATCCGCGCCTCTTGGAAACCGTTTAAGCGCTCTGACCGCTAAGCCATACGATAACATTTTTATACGTTTTGTAAAAAATATTTTTCTTTCCTAATTATGGAATAACACTTTAAAATTGTTAAAAATAAATTACAATAAATTTGAGAAAACATAAAAATTTAAAGCACTCTCAGACGTCAATTAACTTTTAACTCACATAAGAACCTTAAAATGCTGTGATTGACACCCAATATCCTGAAATAAAAGAGAAGTCGCTAACGCACTAGAATGAGGTTTATATGAAAATGTTATTCGAAAGAAACTAAAAAGACAGTTCTACTCGCGGCATAGAAAAGGGGCATACGTTCCATTCATTTTTTCTTACACCCTGACAGCCCTGAGAAATGATTAGACTGGACTTATATCAAAAGCAAAAGCGATTTGTGCTAATATTTTTAGCCCAAATCGCTTTTGCTTATAATATAAGAAAGATTATTTCTTGACTGTGTCTCGTTTATGCTACTAACTTTACAAAAATGCATTTATTTTCTCATAATGTTTGCTTGTACCTTTTTTGTCAGCCTTTATTCAACAAATAGCAGGAGAAGCAGGCGAAACCTTGTGTCTAAACTATACCCACTTCCTACCCAAACTCCAGACAACGCGTGCGTGTTAAATAAAGATACTCAATGACTCTTTGTCTCTCTAGAGAGGAAATGATTCATTCTTCTAAGTAGAGGTCATCATCATGTAATAATTATATATAGAATCTGTTTTTCCAGCTTCATGCTGTATTCTAAATGTAGCAGGGTAGGCAGAGGGAACCTGGTGTTAAGACACTTCGCTCCTCATTTTCTGATGAATTCTTGAGGCATTGCATGTTAAGTGGCAGAACTTAACGCCGTGCTTTGCCTTGTTACCAGGGGGAGGAAAATATTAAATATTTCATTCACATATACGCAAGGTTGCAAGCTTTTTGTTTGGAGGTCATCATAGCATACCCCTATGCTATGATGACCTCAATAATCACTAGTTAGTTCACTTTTTGTATCAAATATTTTAATTTACTACTTTTCTCGTTGTTGTAAAAAAAGTAAAAATATATCGGATTCTCAAACGACAATTTTTCAATTATGATGAGATAGCACCTAAACGAGTTTTAATTTAAAATCATTATCTCTTTGGCAGATAGTACAAACAATACTTGAAGGACTATCACAATTTGAGAACGACCACTTGACATATTTATTTTTAAAACTTAATTAGGATCCCTAGTATATGGAATTAGGTATATACAAATTTTATAAGTTTCTTTACTCTCATATTAAAGTAATATTTCTATTTAATTAAAGTAATGAGGCCCTTATATACCGCAAGAACAAAATTGATGGAACGATGTGTTCCATCAAGTATTTAACGTTGCTGCTCAGGGGTCGATCGGTCGATCCTCTCTAATGGGAATTCTTACATCTAAAAATATTTTCAAAAGCGTTTTTTAATGAGCGAACAATGAAATTCTGTTATATATGACTGCCCTGAAAAACGCAGACGATATGTGAAAAAATAATACCCGAATGAACATAATCTATTATAATATATTTATTTAGAACATATCATTGATTTGAGTAATTGGCCATTTTAATTACAGCTCTCATCCCATTGTCATAACGCTAACTGATAAAATCGCTTTCGCTTATATTTTAAACAAGTCTTACAGCCCATCTGTCGAGACAGACGGCGCAAAATAAATTGTGGTTGAGCATTCCGACCCCTCGCAATAACGGTGACAACTGATTTCACCAACGCCGTAGTCAGCTGATAGTATTGTATTATACTGTAATATATTGGTCTAAGATCCCATTGCTTAAATCTGTAGGGATCAGTAATTCTAATGTTTTTTAAAGGGCCCACTTCAATCTACACTTCTCCAGGCAAATATTTTTCTAAAAATGTTAAAATAAGGAATTATTTATTATATTCTATCAGACTATTCGTTGTTTATTGCATAACATGCTTGCCACGAATCAAATCTTAATCCCCTATTATTCATAGAACAGTATTGAATTAATATACACAAAATTTTAATATAGAAAATTATACTTAGGTAATATTTGATCGTCTACAAACTCCTATTAATAGACCGTATAACTTACAATAATAGCAACATTTAAAAAATAATAGCTGCAAATTTTACTACAAAATTTAATATGGCAACATTTTTAAATATTTGATACAAAGCATTTTACAAAGCGTGGCAACTATAAACAGTATGTTGAATGGTCTGATTAAAACTAATTATTATTATATGATATAAAATGTCAATATCGCTTCGGTCGTTTATAAATAAATAAAAATAAAAAAAAATCGTCGTTTAAAAGGTCGTTTGTAAATTGTTGAGCGAGTGTAATTTGGAATTTGATCGTTGTAGGTTATTATCGAAATTATTTTTGAATAGAATAAAATTATGTGAAATTATTAAAAATATTTGATCCTTTTTGTAGTTGAAATTGCGTTTTATTGACATTGTGTTTTTTTAATGAAATAATAATTGTTTATTCATTTTAGAAAACGTTAAAATTCTTCCTAACCTGGCATAACACAAAAAAAAATATAAAAAAAATAATTATTGTTTGTTTAACTCTTCATATATTTGCATAAACGAAGCTAAGTCAATATATTAGTGATCGTGTAGATGTTTCATATGGCGTTCCTCAAGGTTTCGTTTTGGAACCTACGCTTTTTTTTATCTACGTAAATCAGCTCTGTAATATACAGCTCAAAAACGCTAAAATTTTTTCGTACGCTGATGATACAGCTGTTGTTTTGCTGGTAACTCTTAGCTTGATTTTCAACTTACTGCTGAACAAGGCTTAGCAAAATTAGCCTTATGGTTAAATAAAAACCCTTTATTCTTAAATATTACTAAATAAATTTTGTACTCGCAAATGATTTTAATATTAAATGACATCTTTGTGGTGATGAAGGGAATTTAAATTGCAATTGCCTTACCATTAATAAGGTACCGTCTATTAAATATTTAGGTGTTATTATAGACCAGAAACTATCCTGGTACCTACAAATTGATCATGTTGCAAACAAGATAAGGAAATTAAGCTAGATATTTAGGACATTACGACACGTAATGCCCAAAAGCATCGCTTCTAAGTCGACTCACCCCAGAAACCCTCTAAACGAAGTGTATATATCAATTGTAAAGTCGGTGCTGTCTTATGGTATCTCTATTTGGGATGGTACTACAAAATCGAAGTTCTTTGAATTAGAAAGGGCACAACGAGCTTAATTCAAGTGTATGTACTTCAAAAAACTCAGATTCCCCACTGAACAATTATATAAACTCAGTTCATTGTTCTCTGTTAGGAAAAAATAAATAACTCAGAATATAAACTCATAACTCCGTTTATTATGATGATATTATAGAAGAAAAAAGAAGAAAATACAATATAATTAGAATTCCGTAACTACAACTAGATTTGCCTCCTTGCAATTCCTCAAACAATCTGCCCAATTATATAGTGAGATAAATAAACACATTTACATCTATCCTAACAATAACCGTGATTTATTTTAATATTTTCATAATACTTGTCGCCCATAGACAACATTCTCATAAACCTTTTGAAATACACCAGTATAGAAGAAAATCTTAATTTTGTATTCTGTCAATGTACCCATGAAACGAGTAATTTTGACACACATAGAAACATTCATAAAAAGGTAGACATAACTATTCTTATTATTGATCTAGATAACATTGATTCATGTTTTTATTAAATAATGGATGTAACTGATGTTTTGTCTCATATTACAAAAAAAATGGAGAATGAGTCTATAGCATATTATATATTTTTAATCAGCATAAAAAAACATTTCAAAAGACGTTTAATACAAAACTTTTAGGGAAATTAAAAAGAAAACAAACCAAAATAATTTATACAAACAAAAAATTGTAAAAACTTTGGTATTAATTGTCCCCACCTCCCTCTTATTCCCCCTCTCCCAAAAGCATCATCAATTAGAACCCAGGCTCTTATATACAAATTTTACTGGTATCTACTATAGATAAAACATCATCATATTTATTTTGTTCTTCAATTTCAGACGGCAATTAATTTTTGCAAGTTTGATGTTAATAGCGCTAGTATAACGTTATCTTCATCTATATTTGTATTTTCCTTGTGCTGAGAGTTAAGTTTCTTCTCGTTTTCAAAATTAACATTTATTATTTAGAATAAATATATTAAATTAAAAAAATCCCACTGTTACCCGAAGAAAATTAACCAGATTGACTGTAGTAAACGTAAAAATTGTAAAAGAAAGTACCTTAGTACTTATCTGCTTCTTAATACGAATACTGTTAAGGTCATACTAGAAAGAAACAAAGAAAAGCTAATCTGTAAAACTACTAAACCAGTTAAAACAATATTCTGTAATCCTAGTTTTAAGCTCAAAAGCTTTTGTAGAGCTTTTACACATTGTACTTGTAACTTTTATTTTTATATAAAACTTTTGTTAGTATGAATTCATATTTACTTTAAATATAGATATGAAAATATTTTTTTGTCTTTTTTCAACTGCACTTTTAAATTATATTATTTACTTTTTATGTTTCAAGAAATGGGTAGTTGATTTTCATATTTTAATGTGATATTCACATACAAATCGCGGAGATTGGTTCCGCCACTTGACTATCAAAATCTCAAATTTGGATGTAAAGTGGAGAACAGGGCGTCGTTCACTTCTAAGTTTCCTGCTACTAATATAGCGTGTACTGTACAGTCACTCATGGGATCCAAGCTATCTAAACTAAATTAATGTTTTTCCTAAACTACGGCCTATGACCATAAAATTTTTACTATTGTAGACACGAAACATATTGTACACGCTCCGTTCCCCATTTTTCGTCGAATTTTGGAGGCATTGCGTGTTGAGTGGTGGAACTCAACGCCGCGCTTTGCCTCGACACCAGAGCGAAGAAAATCGAAATATTTAATTTCCTCGATTGGGATCGAACCCCTGCGCCACGACTGATCTCGTACACTATATATAATTTTAACCAAAGAGAGTTTTAAGCGGCTGCGGATTATGACACCTCTAAATGATATAAAATGAAACGTGCTCGTTTTCCAAATGAATTTTGTAACCGCGATGTAACACCTGCGTTTTATTTTTTGCGGTTTTAAACAATTTTATATAAATTTTGACACATTAAAAAAGTTCCTTTACATTGTCACGTAGTCTAAGAAATATAGAAAAACATTTATAATTTTTTTGTTTTTTAAGCTTCAAGCTGCATCCTGCAAATAGCAGGATAGACGGAACTAGAAGGAACCTAGTGTTAACATCCTCCGTTTACATTAAAACACTTCCGCTCCTCACTTTCCACTGAATTCTGGAGGCATTGCGAGTTGAGTGGCGGACAACATAAAAATACTAAATATTCTCGAGTGGGAATCGAACTCACAACCTGTCGCATTTCCCACCGTCGTACGCTTGTTACTTTGTACCACGATCAATCAATTTCAACTCAATTTAACCTTAATTTATAACCGAATTAAATGTTCTGGATCAAATTGCTTTTTAATTAGTAAATACGATAATTGAAAAATTTGTCCCATTGCTTTGTGGATACAATAGCAATATTAATTACGTATGTACGGTTCACCGGGTAAACACAAACCCTTTTGTTATTATATGTTTGTTTGCGGTCGATTGTATAAGTGACGGTTCTGGGTTCGATACCCGCTCGTGTAATTAATTATTTCTCGCTCTGGTAAAAAGACTACGCGCGGCATTGACTTCAGCCATTCAACACACAACGTCTCTAAAATTTTACTTGAAAGTGGAGAATGGATTGTCTTAGCATTAGGTTCCCTTTGGCTACTCTGCTATATATGGGATATAATATGTCTAACAATTGGTTTATGTTATTTATTTTGAACCGACTTTAAAAACGGAGATGATGATTTGTGACATGTATGTGTGTGATACTGTTAGAATTAGATATTTGAATATATCCAAGCATACATACGTAAATTTATATTTCCATAATTTATATTTCCATTTCTTCGCTCTGGTGTCGAGGTTAAGCGCGGCGTTGAGTTCTGCCACTCAACACGCAATGCCTCCAGAATTCGGCAGAAAGTGGGGAACGGAGTGTCTTAACACTAGGTTCCCTCTGCCTACCCTGCTGTGTGCAATTTATTTTTTTATTTTTTTACATACGTAAACATGAGCGGAATACAGCGCGCGTTGAACCAAGCAAGCTCTTAAATTTGTAATATTAACTATATATAATGTAAAAAGTCTCACCACTATGTATACAATTTTAATAAAAAAGCAAAATCAAGAACAGAAACTTTAGTCATTAATTTGTGGTACTTCTTAGGATGGCACATAAACTAATGCTTAATCATCTTTCGAATGCTCCAGTCTATTTTGACCACATTACTGACGTTATTCGATCTACTATGCACTTGTAGGCAACCGCTTACATCACGATAGCTCAAGACAGGATGCGGTTGGCCACAATCGTTATAGTCTAGGAGACAGTCGTATATAAAGAAAAGAAGTTTTTTTCAGCTTCATGCTTTATCCAACATTGCAGGGTAGGCAGCGAGAAATAAGTGTCACAATATTCCTTTTTTCACTTACTGAATCGAGAAAACGAGATAATAATTGGATTCCTCAACTAATATTCAAACTCGAGATCAATAGTTTCTTTTAAAAATATATTGTGTATTAGTAATATATTATATTAATTTACTTGCTTTGGAAGAATTTCGCAACACACAATACTTCAAGAATTCCGCGGAAAATGAGGGATGGAAGTCTTTTATTAAGGAACAGAGTGTTTTAATATAAGGGTTACAGCTTTGCTATATAAGGCGTACAGCGAGAAGTTAATGAAAACTTAGATTTCGCTTGCACAATTGCTAGCGAAATTACATTTGATTAAATCTAATAAGCCATAATTTATTAGACTAATAAATAAAAAAAAATGTTAATTTAACAATAAATTATATAGTAAATTTTTTAAAACTACATTAACTTCACTAAAGTAGCTAAAGTTACCGTTGGTAATGTAAGAAATATTTTTGTGCAATAAATAAAGCCATTTTATAGTTATTATTTTTATTATGTTTAATCTATTATTTTTATTAGTTTTAATGTTTGTTCAATGTATTCGACCACTTTGCTGACGTCACTTGATCTACTGTGCACTAGCACCGCACCGCTTACATCCCGACAGCTCAAGACGGGAAACGGTTGGCCACAATCGTTATAGTACAAGAGGCGGACGTCTAGTAACCTTGCTGCTTATATATGCTTAGTTATAAAATATTTTTAAAAAGTTTTAAATATGCATATATTAATTATAAAATATTGGAATAAAAATATTGATTGGACACGGTGCTAAGTACAGAATGTACTGGTATCAACAACGATTAAATTTTAATAAAATACAAAAAGTATAGTGAATTACCACAATATTTTTCCTTATATACATAATCTGACTGACAATTTTAAATATTTTTTTTTATTTTATTAAATAAAAAAAAATACAATCAAAATATATACAAATTAATTTTCGACTAATTTACAAATGCTAACAGTAATGTATGTATAATTAAAAACATATTCAAAGCTAAGCTTAAATAATTAAGTTTATATTAGTTACGTCTAACCGCTATGTTGAAATTTCAATTATATGAAAATTTCATTTCAGAATATTTAGAAATGCGTTTTAATTATTAGTTGCACATTGAGCTGTCAAAAGTGACAGTTATATATAACTTACTAACACTGGACATTAGAATTAACCAACTGATAAATAACAAAATTTCAATACAAACCACATTTAACATTTTCATTTTACTAAATCTTGTATAGTGGATTTGCATAATATGCAAATAGTACGTAAGTAATTATTATAAACGTACATTATTACAATTTTGTCCAAATTTAAGTATCTTTTTGTACAGTTTTATTTTTTTAGAATAACTTAGATATAGATAGGCAGAGGCAACTTAGTGTTAATAAACTCCGTTCTTCGAATACCTCCCAATTATTAAGACATTGCGTTTTAAAAAGTGAGGCATTGAAATAAATAATATTTTTACTCCCAGAATCGAACCCACAACCAATGTGTTTACAGTATGCTGCTGCGATTAATTTATTTTGTCTATATCAATAAGATAATAGAATTAGTCACGTCGCTCTACGCTTAATATAAATAAACAATAAGTTGACTAAGCGTGATAACCCACTTCGTGCCTTATAGGAAGTACATATACGTACAACTAAACTTTGATAGTTAGTTTCCTTGAAATTTAGCTTTGCTTCAATCTGTCTGAAGTATATCCAATAATATTAATATCTTATGTATGTATATTATATAATTACTTAGTTCTTGCAGCTTAGCCCACATGGTCGTGTGGAAATACCTGTGAGTTATTTATGAGACATGACTCATTCCGAGATAGCTTTTATCACAAATACAGTAAATTACGTTGAAAAATTCCTCAATACCATCGAAAACAAAAATAATTGTCAATACAAACCAGTCTTTGACATTAATGCAATCAACAAAACAAAATCTTCAGATTTATAATATGAATATAGAGTAAAAAAATAATACATTTACAACCTATTTGTACAACGTCGTCAAAGTTAAGAAAATTAGGATAATGAAGTTGAATAGTTCTTTATATTGCTGAAATCTGAAAGTACAACATCGTAACAGGAGCTTTCTTGTGACAAATTAATTAAATCCTCCAAAGAACTTGACAACGAAAACTTCATAGTATAAGAGATGAACGCCTGTTAATAAAAACTGATTGAGACAAAGAATTCCAAACTTTGTCAATATTTATGTCCACGAAAGCGTATGAATGCAATGGTATCGAAGTTGGAATATATTTGTTATCTGTAGTTATGATTGATACGTACTTGGAAGAGTATTCAATATTTTTGAATAATTGAACTGGTTATGGACAAAGTTTCATATACAAACTAATTACTCAGTAATTTCAAACTGCGTTAAGGAATAATAAAAAGGAGCTCCACTTTTTATATCGTATAGCGGTGTAGGCAGAGGAAGCCTAGTGTTTAGACACTCCGTTCCCGATTTTCCATACAATGTTCAAGTCATTGCGTCTCGTCCGAAAGACGAAGCTTAACTTTTCACTTTCTCTAGTAACCTTAACGAAGAAAAGGAAAAAATACCTTCCTTTGAATGAGAATCGAGCCCGCAACCGACATATTTAGAGTTACATGTTGTGACGCTGAGCCACGATAGCTTTAATAGAGTAATCACAATAATTTAACAATTTTATCAATTAGAAAACAGTATTTTACAATAGCCAATACAAGATCTCAGTCACCTCCTAGTCTATAATGTCCAAATTAAGGCAAAAGGATTAAGCGGTCCTTTTGAACAATTTGAAACATTGCAGCCTTAAATTAAGTAATTTAGATAATATAGATGAATTAGTTGGAGAGTCTTTTCAAAGGCCTTAATTATATGATATAAGACTTAGTAGTAAATAATAGTGACCTTACCTTACCTTACCGTGCATTCATATGAAACAGTAAATGAATGTGCAAAGTTAATTATTTATGCTACGTATTATTGGCATAAAGTGCGGCTGTAAATGCGACTGGTTGTAGGTTCAATCCCCATTCGAGAAAATGAAATAAAAATTAAATTAAATTAAATTAGCTTCACGCTGTATCCCGCACACAGCAGGGTAGGCAGAGGGAACCTAGTGTTAAGACACTCCGTTTCCCACTTTCTGCCGAATTCTGGAGGCATTGCGTGTTGAGTGGCAGAACTCAACGCCGCGCTTAACCTCGATACCAGAGCGAAGAAAATGGAAATATAAAATTAAGTAAATATTTCATCTCCTCGAGTGGGGATCGAACCCACAATCAGTCGGTTATGCAGTCACACCTCGTGCCGCTGCGCCACGACCGGCCTCGAAAGAAAATGAAATATTTATTTAAATATTAATATATTATTCTGATTTATATAATTTTTCGCTCTGGTATCGAGGAAAAGCGCGGGGTTAAGTTCCGCCACTCAACCTGCAATGCCTCCAGAATTCGACGGAAAGTGGAGAACGGAATGTCTTAACACTAGGTTCCATCACATGCCTACCCTGCTGTGTGCGGAATACAGCGTGAAGCGGATTAAATTTGATGTTTTATTTATTTCAACTATTAGTATCTACATATGAGCACCTTCATCTTATAACTAATAGTTCATATAAATAACGTAATAACAGGTTATTTATTATACGTCACAAGTGATATGGTCATTATCATATCATATGAGATGGAGAACGATATAAGCGGTCCGTTTCAGTTATCGATCTAACATTAATAACAGTCATTAGAAACAGATACAAACTTAGATGATACGAAATATATTTGTATTTAATAGATTATTTTCCAATTAAAACTTTAAATGTAAGATTTTTGATATTAGATGAAATATAGCCTGGATCCTGCTTAAACCTACCAAAATGGGACCAGTACTTCGGAAGAAGAAGAAGAAGAAGAAAATATAAAAATTTAAGTTAACTTGTTATATTTCCCTATAGTAATCTTAAGTATCTCTATTAACATGCTATGAAAGCACTGGGCATTGAGTAACTGTACAAAGTGAAGGTGGAAGGCTATAAAATAAAGAATTGAATTGATATCTATACTTATAAGAATATCGTAACGGATGTTGTACGGTATCTGTACATGGAAGATATATAAGAAAAAAAATATTGAGGGCCTTTATTAATAGAGCCCAAAATAATGGTTTTTAATTGTTTTTTGTCGGAGTCAGCGGAACCTAGAGTTAAGACACTCAGCGTCCCACTTTCCGCCGAATTTTGGAGGAATTACATGTTGAGTGGCAGAACTCAACGCCTCGCCTTGCCTCGACACCACAGAGAAGAAATGGAAATATAAATACATATAAATATATCATTTCCTCGAGTGGGGTTCGAACCCACAACCAGTCGCTTACAGTCACAGTTTGTGCCCCTGCGCCATGACTGGCCTCTATAAATAAATAAATAAATTATTATGGAATAAGGATCATTTTCTTTCATTATTTATATATAGAAGATAATATAATGTATAAATGTTTTTCTACAGCCTGATACGCATGCATACAAACGCATAAAAATGTCAAACAATAATAGCAGTATACTTTGAAGAAAATAATAAGCGTACCAATGCTTTTTTTAAACGGTAAGTAAAAGATAGCTCTGACAAAACAAAGACGCGACGTTAAGTACCAACATTTGAGCGGAAAGCGGAGAATTTAATGTCTTGAAAATATTAACTCTGCATTCTCCTTGGTTTCTACCTCCTTACCCTGCTAGTTCAGGGTAAATCCTCAGTAAAATAATAAGCAAAATTTTAAGCTTTTATTTCCAATTCGCCAATATTATTTATTAAAACAGACTATATGAATGAATGTATGCATAATTGTACCAGCCACAAAGATAAAACCATACGAAAATGAAATATTAATATTGCATTATATTTTCTTTGTGCAAAACTAACATAATAACGAAATTTATTTATCTAGAGCTCCTAAAGCCAGCATTTATTGGATGAAAACCGAGAACTTGCCTCTAATCTAAATAATATTTACACAGTCTACAGCGTATTTGCACGAATTCTATATTGTTTGATGAAACTTTGCATGCAATATTTTGAAATGTTTTGAATCATATTTTTTAGAGAACGTATAAAAATTTTGCGCATAGTGGAATTTGAACCTGGGTCTTTTGGACAGTTTCTAAGAGGTGCGGGTTTAAAGTTCAAAGTACGTATTTTGATTTTGTTAAATAAAAATAATTTTTAATTTTGAAGTCGGTGGTAAGTAAAACAAACAGGCTAATTTGATATTGTAGTGAGGTTATTGTAGCATTAGTTTTACACCGACTTCAAAATTATAATATCTTTCTTTAACTATTTTTGTTTAACGAAATTAAAATACTTTTTACTGTATGTTAAGTAAATTTATTTTTTACTTTATAGTTTATTGTTTGAACTTCTTTTTTTGTTAAAAATTAATTTATTTCACGATTTTAAGTGATGGGTAGATCTTAAAAGGATGCCCCTCGAACGAGTAGGTAGTGATTGTCCTATGTAAAACTTTAATCTCAATTAGATATGATTTTTATACAAACTGACATTTTACAATATTGTCAAGAACATATGTACATTAAAAATATTCAAGCGAATTCAGAACCTCTCCCTTTTTTGTAAAAAAAGTGTAACGATTGATTAAACTCATTTCGGATGAAATGTAAACCGTGGTTCGCCAGTTTTAACAATGATTTTCCTTGCAATTATTACAGTAAAAATAGGCATTACAACTACGTAGGCCATCTATGGTCTTCATCATCAGTTCCTCGTAATCAAATAGTGCTTTTCCAAAGCAAATATACGGGTCATTATAAAAATATCCAAATAATAATACCTATCGTTACATGTCACATCTTGACATTGTCACCTTGGGTGGTACCTTATACTCTTTAAAACAAAAAAAGAATTATCCAAATCGATTTAAGCGTCTTCGAATAATTGGTGAATATGCATAAAAAAAGAACAAAAGAACCTCCTCCTTTTGTTTGAAGTCGGTCAAAAATCAGCTTCACGTTTTTCTCGGATAGCAGGGTAGACAGAGAAAGCCTATTAGTTAATACACTCCGAACCCCACGCATCGCACAATTTTTGAAACATTGTGCATTGAATAGAGGAAATTAACACCACGCTTTGTCTTGTTATCAGAGCGAGGAAATTTAAAATAATTTATTCCCCTGAGTAGGAATCGACTCCACAATCATTGCGCTTATATTTAGACTTTGTACCGCTGTACCATGACAGTATGTCCACTATCGTTCCAGGTCCATAAGGAGAAATATTTATAATGCAATAAAATATGTGCAAGTATTTCAAGGGGCACAACTGTGATTGTAAACGCGGCTGGTTGTAGGTTCGATCCCTCAATGAAATGAAATATTTATTTCAAATTTATATTTTCATTTCTTCGCTTTGGTGTCGAGGCAAAACGTGGCGTTGAGTGATACAGCGTGAAGCTGATTATTTTAAATACCAGATAAAGATATGGCGTAAGATTATGCAATAGGTATAATATCGGATATATTGACAACAGACATATCAAAAACCTAGAACTAACTAACTAGCTAGCTAAGAAGAACTAAGTATTTAATAACTAGATGCTCCTACATTGTAATTCGAAAAATATACAATTTAATAAATATGTTAACAAAATAGCTGATTGTAATGGTTGATATATGTATATGACTTAACCAGCGTAAAGAAATGAAAATAATGCATTCCCCTAAATGGAGATCGAACACACTACCATCACCTTTTGCAGTCAGACACCGCCCACTGCGCCACAATGCTTTTCCAATTTCTGTTTAGCACTGCTGCTATCCATATGTAAACCTACTTCGACAATGGAGGTTCCTAATATCTATTCTACAAGATTGGTTAAGCTACAGTGTATACTAAACTATTTAAACTTAAATAACTAGACTTAATTAAAACTTTATGATTTCAATACTCTGCGGTATTGGTGAAACGAATTTAATTAAAAGAATAAATGAATACTAATGCTGTAAATTTATATTAACAGCAATAGATTCGTTTATATTTTTTTCCGCGTAGCGACAGAGAGAACTTAATGTCAAAAAACTCCATTCTTCACGATAAACTATGGGACATGTATAAGAATTTTTGTAATACGGATATGTAAATTGTTAGATGTTTCCCCCAGTTTCACCGAGCGAAATTTAAACCTACTGCCATCATGCTAGGAAGAAAAACAAAGCAAAATTTTAACCCTACATCGGGCCGTTCAGCTACTAAACATACAATAACTCGAATTCGGGCCGAAATTGGTAAAACAGAGTGTCTTCTCACTTGATTCATCCACCAGCTGCATGTGAATAAAGCATTAAAGCTAAAAAAGACAAAACAAAAACCGAATACTAGAATTATATTACGTTATAACAGCACCTTTGGAAATTAATAATGTTATCTCGGCGACGTAATGTTGTCAGTTTATACATTCTAAGTCTAAACAAGCTCCAGGTGAAGATAATGTACCTATTACCACATAGTTCTAAAGTCACTTTAAGTTTAAATACATTGTTTCTAATGTAATATCTTTATTTTTAGTAAGAAATTGGTGTTTGTGAGTTGGAAGTGGTGTTGGTGTAAAAAATGTGTTAGGAAAGGGCATTGTTTGATGCGTCGTGGCGCAAAGGCACAAGCGACAATAAACGCGATGGTGGTGGGTTCGATTCGCTAATAACAAGGCAAAGTGTACCGTTGATTTTCGCCACTTGACACGCAATGCTTCGGAAGTTCTGCGGAAAGTGGGGAACGGAGTGTCATAATGGGCAACGGCGTGTCTACTCTTGGTCCCCATGTTCCCTCTGCCTACCCTAATAATAGCATTAAAGCTAAAAAAAACAAAAAAGAGACAGCGTCTGTAAACGTGACAGTTGTGGGTTTGATTTTCGCGTAAATCCCGATGCCTCCCGTGGCATATCCTCCAGGATATCCACTCCAGGATAAAAAGTAAAGACTATATGCTCCACAACCCTCTCTGTCTTTCAATAAAAAAAACACATAATTCGGTGCATAGGTTAGAAAACATGCAGACAAATCTTTTAAAATTGTTTATTCGTATTTTAGAACTGTATAAATAACCACATGCACTTGAAAAACATATTTAATTTGAAATCACAAAAAGACATTTTAATTTTAGTTATATGTATAGATTACTAATGAGAACATAAATCCATTACTAATCGCTTTGTATTGAATTATGTATGACTATGTATGAAATGAGCTAAAATTATAAATTTATAATAATTTTAGAAAAAAAAATCAATTTTCGGCTTTTTTCCTTTAATTAGTAATAATTAATCTTTAATTTACGGTTTTCAGATTTTTAACTCTATCGGTAAATTCTACCTTCGTGCCAAATTTCATAACTGTATGCCCACAGAAAGTACCCTGTAGGATTTGATTACAGTTTTTATTATTATCTTTTGATTACGCTTACTTAGTAGGTTGACCTCTACTGTGCTACAAGGAACCGTAGATCTTGAATGTTTGATTAATTTCAGCTTGATACCTTCACGTGATCTCAAGATAAAACAACGCGCTTATACCCAATGAATTATTTCCTCAATAAATTAAAAATCAACTTCACGCTGTATCCCACACACAGCGGGGTAGGCAGAGGGAACCTAATGTTAAGACACTCAGTACCCTACTTTCCGCCGAATTTTGGAAGCATTGCGTATTGAGTGGGGAAACTCAACGCCGCGCTTTGCCTCAACACCAGAGTGAAGAAATGGAAATATAAATTTTAAAGAAATATTTCATTCGATTGGATCGTACCCACAACCAGTCGCGTTTACAGTCACATTGTGTGCCTCTGCCCCACGACTAGCCTCTATCTAATGTAAATTCTCCCAAAACATGGTATTTTCATATAAAATGATCCCTACATAAGCTAATTTCAAATAGCAAATTTTACAACTGCTGCAAAAATTTACGATCAAAGTTTTAGTCGTTACGTTTACGCTAAATAAACATTTTAGGAACGCCATTGCAGCGCTTTCGGGAGCCTCGTAGCGCATAGCAGCATATTTGAGAAGTATCTGGCTGTATATACGATTGGGTTCAAAGTTCCTTTATAAGAACGACTAATTTTTTTTTGGTTAACAAATATCTATTTAAAAATACATATAAAAGGCCGTCGTGGCGCGGCGGCAGAATGTCTGAATGTAATAAACACCGCGTCCGCGTCTCATCACGCCTTGAGTATTTGGCGGAAAATAGGAAACGGATTTAAAGGGAACGGAGTGTCTTAACACTAGGTTCCCAGATTCCCCCTGCCCACGCTGCTGCGGCGGGATACAGTGTCATTAGATAAAGTTCGTCATTGAATCGAAATCGAAATGAAAACGAAAGGTATAAAAATAAAATAGATACCAAACGGAGTGACTCATCATAAGCTATTTTCTCTAAAAAACCAAACTTACCATTTTAATATATGCTTCTGAACTTTAAATATAAACTCATTAGCTTTAAGGCTGACATCTCAGGGCCCCAGATCCATGTTATTTTAGCAAAGCTCAAATTTTGAAGATTTAGAACATAGACTAATAAATAGTTAAGACTGTGTGTATGCGTACTTAAAAATATTCCTAAATACGAGCGTTTCTACTTTAACGTGGGTGAGCGTGTGCCTTAGGTTGGTGCTACCTCTAAAGGGGCCTTTTAAGTCAGTACGTATACTGTCTTAACTACATATACATATTACAGTAATAGTCCTCAAAATTTCAGCTTTCCTAAAATAACTTAGGTCTGGCGGCCCTGGGATCTTGGGCTATTTAGTTAAGCTAACTTCATATTTTGAAGGTTGGACGACGCACGCTGTTGCACCCATAAAGCACAGTGACAGTACATTGTGTAAGTCTGTTTTATCTTATTGCCTCGTAAAATACGAGCGACCAGACCGTAGCGTATAACGGTATTTGACACTAAAATGTTGGAACAAATCGCCAGAAATGTACAAGTTTAGGAGAAATTTCAAATGGATATTTTGTTTTATATAAAGGAATATAAAATTATCATATATTAATATTTTATTTTATACGCTGTCTTATTTTAAAGCTTAATATTACAAAATATCAACTTAATGTCTCCCACATTTCATAGTATTTTAAATGAAAATCCAAGATAAGAAGATTTATTGAAAACACAAATGCAAGTAACTGTCCGACGCAGACTGCAATTCCGATACATACTCGTATGAAATATATTGAAAAATGCGAATGTTGCGAATAATTTCACTTTTAAAATTGTTCTTCCTGGATTATATTATACATTATATTTTAAATTTTGTCCAATATAATAATTGTTTTAATTAAACATGGCCATGCTTAAAATATACAATATTGGAGTAGGTGTAGGGGCACAAGCGTGTGTCTGTAACGCAACGGTTGTGGGTTCGATCCCCTTGTTGAAATGAATTATTATTTATTTATATTTTCATTTCGTCACTCTGGTAGAGAAATTAAAATCGTAGCATAGAGTTTCGCCACTCAACACGCAATGCCTCAAAAATCCGACGCAAAGTGGAGAACGCAGTGTATAATTTGTGAATATAATATCGATAAAAAAAATAAAAAAAATAGAGTAGGTGATTTCCCGAGCTGAAACTCATATATGTACATAGCGTTAAACAAGTGGAATTAAAAATGAAACTGCCTTGAAGATGACAAATAAGTAGCTTACCTCTTACTGTGTCACTAAAAAGATTGCATGGAACTGAAATTAGATATATAGCATTATAGGCAAAAGGGAACCTAGTATTATGATACTCTGTTCTCCACTTTCAAAACTTTTGAGACGAGTTGGATGGAAGAACTCGAGGCCCTGCTTTGTCTTCTTACCAAAGCGTGAAAATTACAATATTAGATATATCCCGCATTTAGCAGAGTAGGCGAAGGCAACCTATTATTAAGACACTCCGTTCCCCATTTTCCGTTGAATTTTCGAAGAATTGCGTGTTGAGTGGCGCAACTCAACGCCGCGCTTAATGCTTATGACAATAATTATTTTTCCTGAGTGGGAATCGAGTCAACAGCCATCACATTTACAGTCTGACGCTGTGTCGTTGCGCTACGACGGCCTTCACCTTGTGATTTTGTTTTGCTATCCGTAATAAAATATTATTCTAACAATTTCTACTTCTTTTCCAAGGTTTCGATAACTATTAATTTACATATTTCTAGCTTTTGAAGGTTGTCAGAATTATCTTGAACAGAATCACATTCACAAATCTAATTCCGAGACGTCATACTTATCAGTTGAAAACTTTTAAAGTAACTAAAGTTAGTTTTGCTCTAAAGATCTCACCCTATTGAGTAAGTTAAGAGGAACCATGCTTTTGTCTTAGTTGACCCAATATCTAAATTGTAGATATACTTTATCCAATTTCCCTTTGAAGTTACTATAGTTCTAATAAATTGTAGTAGCAAATTATTAAAGGTGTAAGATTTTTCGTCGTATAAGAACGTTTTCGAAATAAACTTTTTGAAGGCTTGTTTGGACCAGTCGTGGCACAAGGGAGCATGTGTGCGACTGTAAACGATTCGAGAAAATTAAATATTTAATATTTTCATTTCTTCGCTGTGGTAATGAGGCAAAGCTTGGGTTCCCAGGTTCCCTTTGCTATGGAATACAGTATGAAGCTATAAAAAGAAAGAAAAACTTTTTAAAGATTTTTTAAAAATAAAAAATAAATAAATATCAGCTTTTATTATAATTTATAAAATATACAGATAACACTTCTTCTTCTTTACTTAAGTGTGTACCTTTATTTCGTTCGTTGTTTTGTGGAGTTAGTCTATTCTAAAACAAATTATATACTTGTTAATAAACCTAGATTTTGTTGCAGTTATATCCGAATATTTATTCGAATTATATAGACTATGTATCCAACATCGAATCGCATTTACTTCACTATAAAGATTATAAGGGTTCCATACCGATTTTAAGATTCTGGGACAACCCTAGTACTCCACTCAAAAACCGAATTTGCAATAATCTTACTTAATATAATAGAGAAATTTCAATGTTAATACATTAATCAATCGTAGCTATTTAATGTTAAAACATTGAAGCAGTTCCGAATACACGGACGACCCACTCTCCACCAATAAATATAGAGTGCCTTTTCACTAGTTAAATATTATTTTTTAATTTATTTGAATATTGCATCGGGACTTAAAACGATTTTGTATTCATTTAATTTGCGTTTTACTGACATTCAGTTTGATTATTTTGCCTTGTATTTTTACTTGCTTGTTGTTTTAATAAGGCGTGTTTTTACTTCCCTTTTTAAATTTGGAAGTGTTCTTAAATTGTCATCTATATTTTTTTTTCTGTTTTTTTAGCTACACGCTACCTGTAGCAGGATAAGCAGAGAGAAACTAGTGTCAAGACACTCCGTCGTCACAACTTTCGCATTTGCAATACGTTGCTGTTCTAATGCGCTGCGGCCTCAATTCGTATACAAAATAATAGAAAAATAAGTAAAGATACATTATTATAGCTGCGATAAAAAAAATATTCTAATTAAATATTTCTAACCATGTAGTGTTTATGTTATATCAGCGGTTGAACGTAATTTTGTTGTCTATGATTAATTAGTATATATGATATATGATGCAATTACGAAATCCTTTACCTAATAGATATAGCTAGTGGTAGATGAACGTAGGTAGATACTTTTTGGATATATTTTGCTTAAAATAAAGATATTTTTGTTTCCTGTCCAGATAAGTTAAGTTCAGCCAGCCAACCAGAACGCAATATTATAACGTTATAGCAAGAAAATCTTCGATCATCTATACTAATAGATTGCATACAAATACGGTATAACAGTGATTTAAGGTTTAGTTTGGACTAGCGCGCAATGGATATTTTAGTACGCGATATTAATGCCACATAAAAAATTCAACTGTATTCTTATGACAATGCTGCAATGTTGCTTAAAATTGCAATAGCAATATCATACAGTTTAATATCAATGGGATGCGGCTTACTCACGTACGGTCGCAGGATCTCGATACGATATATAATGCAAATATTTAAAAAAATAGTATTATTTCTTGCCAAACGATAATTCTAAATAATTATCTTTTGTTTTTCTTACCTAACTGTGAAATAACATTTTAAAATTATTAATAAATATTTTAAAAATAGTAATCTCTCTTGGTAAACGATAATTAAAGTAATTATCTTTGGGTTCCGTATTACTTATTCCGTATTTGGGTAACGCATTTCGTATTTGAGTACGTAACATACGTTAAATACATGGTTTCCAACATAACATAAGCGTCCTCTTATAAGCGAAACGAGTTAAGAGAAAAGCGCGGCGTTTAGTTCTGCCACTCAACACGCAGTTCCTTAAGAATTTGGCCAAAAATGGGAAACGGAAATGTCTTTCTTAATAGAGAACGAAGTGTCTGAATACTACTGACTATTCATTTCTTGGGCGACAATGAATACCCATTATACAACGCGAAATAGGTCTGTAGAAAACCTATAAAATTTTCTCTGGTCTGTAGGAAACCTATAAAGTTTTAGTTATTTCTACTTTTTTTCATTAAGCGGGCTAAGCCGCAGGTTAACCTTAGTTAAATCATAAATACCATACAAAATGTATTAAGCCACAACAATTCAATTAATTGCATATATGTTCATACTATTAGAATTTACTATTAATTACGTTTTGCGTTATACCTACATAATATATACATACATACGTACATAGATTTTATTGACAATTTCGTTAGTAACGGAAACCGTTTATCGGATATTTGTCTTAATTGGAGCTTAGTCAGGGAGTTTCATGTTATTTATTACTAGGTTTTTAAAAATCTGTGTTCGCTTGTATTTTGGATAAATGATATCGTTGGAATAATGTTCTATATTCTTTTTTTCATAATAATATTCAGAACTAAAAATGTTAAATACGTATTTTTTTATTGTAATTAAAAGGTAATGAAAATAAACAATGTATGCATAACAATAAATAAAACTCATAGTGTTTATATTTTAAGAACATGAAAATATTTTCTTCATTTGACACAAAACGGCGTGGGCTCCTATAATCTCTGCATATAATAAAACAGTAAAAATATGTTGCCTGTACATTTAGTATTTTTGACTGATATGGATAGAGGGACCCTTAAAAAGATTAATAAAAGCACTGTTTTTTTCTCCGAAAGTACTGAACCGAACTTACTTAAAATTTTTACTAATTCCTTTCCTTTTAACTCAGGAAAACGTTTAATGTTTCCTCAAAATCGGGTCATTCAAATTCAAATTCAAATTCAAATTCAAAATATTCTTTATTCAAATAAACTCATATAAGCACTTTTGAATCGTCAAATGAACATGTAAACAAAAAAAAACAAGCTACCACCGGTTCGGAAGGCAGTTCTGCTGAGAAGAGCCGGCAAGAAACTCAACAGTTGCTCTTTTCAAAGTCAATGGTATTATTACATTATCTGGCAGCTAACCTGCATCACATTCAATAGACATTAATTCCATACATGTTTATCATCTAAATATTCTTGAACAGTGTAATAAGCTTTACTTGTTAGT
>JAATLQ010013143.1:0-11861 GCA_013421005.1 Heliconius erato x Heliconius himera | reverse complement strand
GGATTTTATTGTAAGTATCGATAAGTTGTGTTTTTATTTCAAAAATTCAAGTGAAGATTCTCATGGGAGGTACGAAAATGCGACCTAAAGTTTTAATAAATTTGTCATTAAAAATCTTCATTGCGTTGCAAACATACATTATAGGTATATCAAAACACGAACATAATTCAGTGTGTTAATTAAATAATTTTGTGGTTTAAGCGGGCGAAGCCGCGAGCGGGTCGCTAGTTTATAATAAATAAATGGATACATATATACTAGGAGTCGCAATACCGGACCATTCTAGCAAAACCGGTATTTCCGATACTGTCGCTGGATAATAATTTATTTTAATATTTTCGGAATTTGAATAAAGGTAATAATTATGATATGCATGATGAGAATGATCAAAGCCGTGGTCGTGGAATACCGGAGGAGATTAGTGAGTTTTTATTATAAAACTAACCTACTATTGATATGAAACCTATAGGATAGATATGAAATGATACGATGATAATATAAAGCGCAAAAATCTAAATAGTTAATTATATTAGCCTCATACACAAAAAAAAACCCACAATAGGAACATATAACAATATTCCAGGAGAGGAAAAACATAATTTCTTAACCAATTATAAGGGACCTACAGAGTGCGGAAAAATAAAAACAAAACAGAGAATAATTCAATATTTGTCAGATTTTATTGTATTGAAGGTCGAAAATACCGAAAACCGGTACCGGTAAGCGAGAATGTCACGGTGAGAAGAAGAACGTGCTCAGCTGGTTTGGACACGTCGAGCGATTGAGTGAGATGAAAGAATGGCAAAATAGATTTACGACGGAAACTAAGCTGTAAGAGAGATAGGAGGAGACCTCGGTTGCCTTTCGAAAACAAAAGTATTGGAGGAAGGTTACAAAAAGCATGAGAACACCCTGGAGGCCATGTATGACAGTGGACGAGGCGAAAGAGTTATGTAGAGACCGTAGCGGTTGGCGCTCCGTTCTCTCTGACTACCCGCTAGGGATACAGTGTAAAGTTAAGTTAAAACCGGTATTTTTAAAACCTGCATTTGGTCGAATACCCCGGTAAGTTTCGATCCCAGGATTCCAAGAAATACTACGTATGTATCCATTGTAGCACAATCTGAATGAGCCTGACAGAATACATGATTATAAGAAATCCCATTCTGATTGTTTCGGCTTAATATACTCACATATATTCGGTCTCCTAGTCAGTATAGTCAGATTATGTGTGACGTTGAGTTCCAAACGCAAAAACTTTAAAATGTTATTATAAAATGATAATTTTATATTTGCTAAAAGTAGTGTATAAAATAACTTAACAACTGAGTTCACCTTATTTATTCAGCAAAAATGTGATAAAATAAAAAAAAAAGTATTAATTCACCTGTGTATACAAAGTGACGAGCCATGCCACACAATCGTGCAGAAAGTACTGAAATTTTCAATGTCAAAAATACCGAAAAGTGCGCTCGATGGTTATTTTAATTTTCCAGATCTGACTAGATATAGTAGAATATTATATTTTCATCTAACAACCATAATTTTGAAATGGCCATAGAACACTCAGTCCCTTTTCCACTGCAATTAAACAACAAAGATTACCTGGGTGTGATTACCGTTCATTTAATATATAATAACATCATGTTTTCTTTTTTTTTCAGCTCAAAATAATTGTAACTGCTTAGATTGAAAACTGGCAAAAGAAAATTCTTCGAAAACTTTTATTATAATACTTTGCACCATAACAAGTTCACAGATAATTTAATATGAAATATAGTAAAGAATTGTTGTATCTTTTGTTTTATTTAACTACAAAAAAAAGCAATAACCTTGGTGGTGGCTTTCAAAAACCAAGTTTGCAGTTTAAAATACTAGATTAGTCGTTTTTAATAACTTCACCTATTACATAGATACGTTTCAAATGTATTATTTTTTTTGTAATTTCTATTTTTATTTAAAATTTACTAGAAAAAAGTTAAAGTTTAGGTCCTCTAGTATAAATAAATAAGCAATTAATTATTTTGATTAAAAGAAGTTATAAGTTGAGATTATACTATTGCAGACGACGGAGCATATTTTCATAAAGTGTAATTCACGATGTCCATACGACACAAATACTATAATAATTAATACATCTTTATATGTACTTATATTCACTACAATTTATAGTTTTATATGAATTCACAACTAGTCCCTTTACTGGTCCCTTGTCTTAATATTGATATTTTTGACATTAATGATTTCAAAAGTCCTGAATTCGATATTATCGATACTAGAAATTAAAGTGTAATTAGTATATACTTAATTATGGCACGACAAAAAAAAACAAAACTTTCTATTTAAAAAAATAATTCATTTTTTAGCTATACGCTGAAGACACGCAAGCCACTTCCATTCCTAACTTTCCGCCAAATTTTGGAAGCATTGCATGCGAATATCGGAACTCAATGTTGTATTATTTCTTGTTACCAGTTCAAACTTTTAATTATATAATAGGGAAAAGTATTAATTCAGCATAACATTTAAAGTTTGTTTCATCAAAATCTGTTCATTATAAAAAAGTTATCCTTGTTTGAATGAACTCAAGGCATGAGTTTGCTTGCGAATATTATATAGCAATCTATATCTATTCGCAAGTATTTGTCTCTAAGTGTGGAATAACACTTTAAAAATAGTAATATTAATCATTTTAATACTTTAGAGTTTAGACAAACATAGTTTTCGATTAATATACTTTTATCTTAAGTTGTAATCTATACTTATAATAAATTTTACATAAAAATAGTCGTATTTTTTGGTTACAGTTCAACTGTAAGTCCAATAGATAGCACTGTGCATAAGACATCAGTTTCTGAATTGCGCTGGTAAGATTCTCGGCCAAAGAGTGACATTAGATTCGTCTTGAATATATAACTGTTGATAAAGCACGTAAGTTTACAGTACAAACTAAGTACAAAATTGCATTGTTTATGAAGGTAGTTATCTTCTACACCTTAAAAATTACAGTTGTAAGTAATTCAATACAGAGATAAAGAACGACTTGATCTTTAAAGAATCGTTCGTTTGAAATAAATAATCTTTATTTTTTTGAAAACGTATAAAAATTTGAACGTTGGGGGACTTGAACTCTCACTTTTTGGGAGTAGCATCTAAAAAATTGTCTCTCAAAAACCCTCTTCAATCCTAATCAAATGATACGAGAGTTTATGCTTTGTTTTTTGTCGCATTTTATATCAAAACTGTAGGGTACTTTTCGTTTCTTTTTTTATGGAAAAGACAAGGCAAACGAGCGTTCGGGTCACCTGATGGTAAGTGATTACCGCCGCCCACGACCCCGTGCAACACCAGAAGAGCTCCAGGAGCGTTGCCTGCCCGTAAGGTGGGTTGGTTGATCTACAATTATGAGAATTAGTAAAAAGTTAAAACTTACTGTACGTGTAAAGGAAAATTCCAAAAATATTTTCCAAAAATTGATAACTTATTGTATCTGTGTCATGAAAAACAACTATTACTATTTTTTACTTTAGTCTTTACATTTTGTAATTTTGACTAAAATGGATAGAGGGACACTTAAAAAGAATAATAGAAAGCAAAAATATATTTTTTTAATTTCTTGTCTGTCTGTCCGTCTGTCTATCTGTCGGTATGTATGATCACTTTAATCTCTGAAAGTACTGAACCGATTTACTTAAAACTTTCACCAATTGCTTTGTTTTAACTCAGAGTAATATTTTTATGTTACATCAAAATCGGTTCATTAAAAAAAAGTTATCGTCATTTGACTGAACTCAAGGCATTATTTGCCTGCGAATATCATATAGCAATCGATAGATATCGGCACTATATTTATACTTATAATAAATGTATAATTGTTTGTAATAAATCTGTATTTTTAACTGTATGTTAATGTTTTAGATTTAACGTAATCATATATTAAGTGAAATTTAACATAAAAACGACATTTTTTAACTGTTAGAACAATTATAATTTAACTTTAAGTTCATAGATGGCGCTATGAATAAAGCATCATTTTCTGAAACGCGCTAGTAAGATTTTTGTCTAAATAATTATATTTGGTTATATGACTGTTGATGAAAATATATTTTTCACAGCACTATTGTTCATAGTACAAACAATAAAGTAAACAAAAATTACCAATAAAGTAAATAACATTTTTACAACGATAATTCAGGCTAGTGTTGCCAAACTATCGATACTTTCGCCATCGATAGTTTTAATCTAAAAAAGCCTATAATGCGATCGATCTTATCGATACTATCGATTGTTGTATCGATCGCATAGGCTATAGTATCGATACTATCGATTCTATCGATAACTTAGAAGAATACAATACAATCGGCTAAGTGCAATACTATCGATACTATCTGTAGTATCGTATCTCCTAATCGGAAAATAATCAATACAATCGATAGTATCGATACTATTAAATGTCTAGGTCTACTACTATCGATAGAATATCGAATTCCGATCGATATTCCACTATCGATCGGCAACACTAATTCAGGCCATACGAGTCGTGGCGCAACGGCACAAGGTGTGACTGTAAAACCGACTGGTTGTGGGTTCGATCCCCACTCGAGGAGATGAAATATTTACTTAAATTTATATTTCCATTTCTTCGCTCTGGAGTCAACGTTAGGCGCGGCGTTGAGTTCTGCCACTCAACACACAATGCCTCCAGAATTCGGCAGAAAATGGGGAACGGAGTGTCTTAACACTAGGTTTCCTCTGCCTAACCTGCTGTGTGCGGGATACAGTGTGAAGCTGATTAGATTTTTTTAAATTTTATTATATATTTGTTGTTTTTAGTTGTTTGAAAAAATCACTTCAAATTTTGGGAGAAAACTTTTTTTTTATTGTATTAGGCTTTAATAGAGTAAATAAAACTGTGGATTTATTTAAAGTGGTGCTGACAAAAACACTCTGTATACGTATAGTAAATAATTAGCTTTATGTTTCAATGCTCAAATTATAATTCATTCAAACAAAAACAAAGATTCAAAACAATCAAAATCTTATAGAAATTATGGTAATGTAGTAATTAGAAGATTATAGATTAAAGTAATAAAAATTCATATTAGAGGTCATTATAGTTGTCAGTCAATTTTGTTTATTATTTAATAATGTAGTTCCAGCGGGCGGTACTAAACGAACCGAAAGGATAGGTATAAATAATATGATACAAGAATGGAAAATTGCAGATTACTATTAATTTTCAATCTAAAATCGTGTTCACGTATTTTTTTTAAATCCAAGTGTATTTTTTTATTTTATTACAATTCTGTCATGAAAAGAACGTTAATTTGTAATAAATATTAGACATAAAGCTGTACAGGTGTTCAATAAGCAGTATATATATTTTGTAAAAAAGTTTAATCAAACAATAGCTTTTACCTGTGGCCTTACTCGCTAGATCAAATGAAAATAACTAAGAATTGGGTATGATCCTTCGTACGGTTGGTTACTTCAAAAAGACTAACAGGATATAGCCTATAGCATTTCTTAATAAATAGTCTATCTGAAACAAAAATATTTTTTATCGAATCTATAATTCCTGTGATTAGTGCGTTCAACCAAACAAACTCTTTAGGGCCTTCTTCAACTTATAAAATTAGTATAGTTTAGGTAAACCGCTGTCGTATTATAAATGATTCCCTTTGAAGATATCATTTAATAAATAATGCTTTGACTCGTGTTGTGTCCAGTGGTTAGAACTTTTAATCGTTGTGATCGTGAAAAACCCTAAATCTTTTAGAGATTCAGAGGTAACAGTGTTAAGAAAGTTATATGTTACAACATGAGTCTTATATAATGTCATCAGAAGTTTATCTAAATCACTGAAACTCGACAAGATTGTGCTATTATAGGCTTCGAATTATTATATTACATTTTTTTACTAAATAAAATACTAGCTTCATGTTGTATCCCGTATATAGCAAGGTAGACAGAATGTGACCGAGAACCTAGTGTTAAGACACTACGTTTTCAAACAAGACATTTCAGTTCCCCACTTTCCACCAAATTCTGCATAATTTTCTTGAATGAAAATCGAACCCACAACCTCTCGCGTTTACAGTCCAACGCATGTGTACATATGTGTATCTTGACACTCGGCTGCCTCTGCCTATCCCGCTACATATAGGATACAACGTGTAGTTGAAAAAAAATCCATGGTCACCCTATTGATCAACGATTATACAAACGTGCTCCAAAGAAACCAATGGTTTTTATACCCAACTAAAGGGGCAATCAGCATACATGTATTGTGTACATGCAGGTGATCATAATGGCAAATATTTTTAATTTTTATGTTCATCGAGCTTTGTTTTACTTATTTTTCTTATACATAGGTAAGATTTTATATCGTATTTTTATTCTATTTTGTATTTTATGTTTACGTGCTCTAAATTTGTGAACGGTAATATTAAATAGCGACCAATAAAGAGTTGGTGTTATCTTTACTCCTTGTGTTCTTAAATTTAATCTCTTCATCCTCTTAACTGTTATTTAAAAAAAATATCATTTAAAATTTTGTTAAACATAATACATTGTATACTTAGTCTGGCCTTAAATACTGTTACATTAAATATACACAAAATAATTTAATTAAATTTATATTTCCATTTCTTCGCTCTGGTGTCGAGACGAAGCATGGCATTGAGTTCCGAAACTCAACACGCAATGCCTTCAGAATTCAGGGAAAAGTAGGGAACGGAGTGTCTTAACACTAGGTTCTCTGTGCCTATCCTGCTGTGTGCGTGATACAGCGTGAAGCTGGTTGCATTAAATAAAATAGGTTTGGTATTATGCAAATATTTGTGTTGCGGGGCTATTTTTAGGTACAATGAAATCTCCTCTATTTGTGACAGAAAAAGAGCTAGCCGTCCACGTAGTATTCGTCTTGATCTTAATCCACTGGATTATGATTTATTTTCAGTTTTAGAGAATAGGTTCTAAGCGCCATAATTTAGAGTTCCTAATACAATCTATACGATTGGCAGTGAAGAATTTTGGTAAGTAGCCTCAACGTTTTAAGGACTGTATTACTGCCAGTAAAGACAGACCACGTGGAATTAGCTTTCTATATTTTTAATGATTTTATATTAACGTATTAAAGTAACATAAATATTATATTAATAATAAATGTTACGTACGATAAAAAAAATGTTTTTCTTTGTAATAATATTTAAGACTAAGTATGCTATATTATTTCAGCGTACGCGCTAGTATGCCCCGACAATGAAGTCGAAGTCACATGTCCGACACCATGTCCGTCCGACACTTGCCCCACGGGACAAGTGCTGTTTTGTCCCGCATCCAAAACCGATATATGCCGTGCCTCAGCTTGCAAATGCGGATTTAACTTCAGCCGCGCTAAAAATGGCACCTGTATTCCAACTAGAGAATGTCGTAAGTACTCGTACAAATTTGAAAATATAGTTAGAGCTCATCATGGCGCAGCGGCACAAGCGCGCGACTGCAAACACGACGACTATGGGCTTGGTTTCCACTTGGGGCCGTAAGATATTTGATATTTTCATTAACTCGCTCTGGTAAAGAGGCAAACCACGACGTTGAGTTCCGATACTCAACAAACAGCGTCCCAAGAATTCGGCGGAAAGTGGAAAACGGAAGTGTTTTAATGGGGAGCGGAGTATGTTATTGAGTATTGACCCTAAGTTCCTAGGTCTCAAATAATAGATACCTGCCAGACAAATACGTGATTGCAATATTACCTATATCGTCGATTTTTTTATGATATGCAAATGAATGTTCATATGTAATGAATTAATTTAAAACATGTAATAATAATAATAATATATATTCTAAAAATATCCTAATATTAAAGTACCTTTTTTTACTAATAATTTAATATCTCGCCATCTAGCTCTTTTAATAAAATTGGCCTTAAGATTATTTAGGTACATAACATAATAAATGGCGAAATTTAACTTTGTATGACGAGATAATAAACAAAAATATTTGAAATATATTTTTCTCCAGCAAAAGCATAAACATTGCGTCTCAACTGTCAACAACGCTATGTCCGAATAAAACTGATTAAAATCGACATACGTATATAGTGTTTTTGTCACCACCACTTTAAATTAATCCACAGTTTTAACTACTCTATAAAAACCTAATACAATTAAAACAAAAGAGATTTTACCAAAAATGAATAAGTGTTTTTTTTTCAAACAAAATCTCTATATATAATAAGACAGTAAAAATATTTTGTCTGTACATTTAGTAATTTTGACTGAAATGGATAGAGAGACACTTAAAAAGAATAATAGAAAGCAAAAAGATTTTTTTTAAATTTCTTGTCTGTCTGTCTGTCTGTCGACATATTTTTGTCCGCATTTTTCTCTGAAAGTACTGAACCAATTTACTTGAAAAAATCACCAATTGCTTTGTTTTAACTCAACTTGACTACTAAAGTTCATCTTCTTAGTTTAGTTCATTAAAATCGGTTCATTAAAAAAAAAGTTATCGTCATTTGAATGAACTGAAGGCATTACTTTGCCTGCGAATATTATATAGCAATCGCGCTGGTATGATCCTGGCTAAAGAATGACATTCGAAACGTCTGGTTTATATGATTGTTGATAAAAATATATATTTTTGAAGCACTATTATATAATATTTTATACAATAAAGTAAGCAAAGTTGAATTGTTAGTGGAGATTACTCTCATAAATCATAACAGTTAAGTTTAAGTCGTAATTAATTCAACCGGCCGGTCGTGGCGCAGCGGCACGAGGTGTGACAGCAAAACCGACTGGTTGTGGGTTCGATCCCCACTCGAGGAGATGAAATATTTACTTAAATTTATATTTCCATTTCTTAGCTCTGGTGTCGAGGTTAAGCGCGGCGTTGAGTTCTGCCACTCAACACGCAATGCCTCCAGAATTCGACAGAAGGTGGGGAACGGAGTGTCTTAACACTAGGTTCCCTCTGCCTACCCTGCTATGTGCGGGATACAGCGTGAAGCTAATTTTAATTTATTTTAATTCAACACAGAGATAAAGAACGATCTTGAAAGAAATATCAAGTAAATACAAAGATATTTTGGTTGGTTCTGATATATATTTATAAAGTATGTAGATTTGCTGACCGTCGCGTAACTCCCCTTACTCCTCTATGTCCCTATTAGATTTATATAGTCTTCATTGTCATGTTTAGCTTCAGTCACTATTGAGCTACAGTACCGGTGATTATATTGTAATTAATCAACTTATAATTTTTGTACTATTTCTTTTAACAGTGAAATAAATAAAGTTTTTTTTAAAAACCGTATTTTCAAACATCCCATAACATTTTTGGTGGCAGCGGTGGGATGCCGAAAAATTCCGGTGACCTTAAAAGGAAATAACTGTAAGCTCAATAGGCTCCGCGTAACAAAATATATAATAAATATAATGAATAAAGTGATAAAATAAAGAACAGGAATATTAAGTGAAAAGTGAAGTGAAAATTGAAAGAAAAGGCATTTAAAGTTTAAATTTGTGAAAAGTGAAAGTTGTTCCTGTTCATCATCACATCACACCTCAAGTTCGTGAGTGTTTGTACCCGTCCGGTGTAGCAACAAGGTTTTGGCAAAAACCTTGAGACCACGCAGTTGGAAATCACGAGAGTACGTGAAAGAATGCAGCTCATCGTAACGCTGACGCTAGTGTTCTGCGGACTGTGAGTGATAGTATTAAGTTACGCGTTATAAGATAATATTGAAAGGAAATACGTATTATAAATAATATTTGATAAATGTATGTGAAAAATATATTATAATAAAAAATATATATTAAAAAGAAGTTTTAAGGAAGTTGATTTGATTTAAATATTAAAAGTGAATAAAGAAAAGTGTTGCTAGTAAATATTCTGTTCGAATATAATATGTTAATATAAAAAAAAATATATTGTTGTAAAATAAATAAAAGAAAATAATTTACGTTGATTATTCAGATCAAAATAAATATATTATTAATAATTAAAAATGGCAAAAAAGGTTAATATTGAAATTCCGATACTTCCGCCTGTAGAAGGAGAAAAAGCACCTTCACCCGCCATGTCGAAAGTGGAAAAGAAATATGTAGGCGAAATTGATTTAAATATTTTATTAAAATTTATTAAGCCCTACGATGGGTCAAGGGATACGATAAATTCATTTCTAACTAATTGCAACAACGCATATGAGCTCGCATCCGAGTCTCAGAAATTTATATTATTTAAATATATTTTAAGTCAATTGCAAGGGAAAGCTGAAATCGCAGCTTCTATTAAAGATTTTACAACTTTTGAACAATTAAAAGAATTTTTAAAGACTCAATTTTGTCAGAGAAAACATTATGCTCATTTAATTACGGATTTACAGGAATCGAAACAGTTACCAACAGAAAATGTTATTCAATTTGCTACTAAAGTAGAGTCAATATTAACTCAATTATTAACTGAAATATCTATGAATCCAACTAAAAAGTCTGAAATACCAGGGCGCACAGTAGCCATGGAAGATTTAGCATTACACCACTTTTTAATGGGTTTAAATCCCAGAATATCTAATATAGTTAGGTGTCGTTCACCTAAAAATTTAAATGAGGCAATTGGACTTGCAATCTCTGAAGAGAAAATTCAACAAACCTTGTATAGAAAAACAGATTCTCAAAAGGAGAGAAAGTATAATAATAATTATCAAGAAAATAGAAAAATTTATAGACCTCCTCAAGGTCAACAAAATTATTTTACTCCAAAACCTTTTCAAGGTTCACAGTTTCAAAGAAACTATAATTTAGATAAACATTTTGAACGGCCATCGTTTACGCCAAGTAACAAGTTTAGGGAAAAATCAACCCCTACTTTTAACCAAGGTTATCAAGGGAATAAAATATTCCAACGAATACCTTTTAACAAGAAGCGTATTAATTTTGTAAATGGAAAATATGAACAAGAAAATTATCCAGAACCATATTGCGTCACACAAAAAGATAATGATGAAAATTACCATGAAAACGAAAATAATTTAAACGAGGAAGAGTCTCGACCTCGTGCCAGCCGAGACTAAATAAGAAAAAGGGCACACGTAAAATATATAAAATAATTCAAAATAATGATAGATTATAGTTACCTTACATTTTAATAGATACTACTGGTAGTATTAGGCCTATGTCTTTATTAATAGACACAGGAGCATCAATATGCCTATTAAAAAAATCAGTTTTAATAAATGATATTAAAATATACCCAGCCGATATATTCATAAAAGGAATTGATTCAAAAGACGGAGATACTCTTAAAAGTCTTGGTTTTGTAAATTTAAAGTTAAAATTTGGTGAAAATTATATAATGCATAAATTTTATATTTTTGATGATTTACAATTGCCGTATGATGGAATCATTGGCACTGATCTTTTCATAGCCTATAACTGTAAATTGAATTACAATACCAATAGCTTAGAAATTAAAAATTATAAAACGAAACTACTTTTTAATGAACCCAGTTATATTATTAAACCTAGGTCAGAAACTGTTATAGAATGTACTGTAGAAAATCCAGAAATAAAAGAAGGTATGATATTGGATAAACAAGTAGCGGAAAATGTCTTTATTTCAAACTGTTTAGTCAAAGTAAAGCCAAATAAAAGAATAAATATTACAGTTTTAAACACCACGGAAAAACCAATCAATATTAATTCAAACTTAAATATTAAATTAAATGAAATTCCTTCCCATAATATAAAATTAATTAACAATTATAATAATGTAACTGAACGTACTGAACACGTATTGAATTCACTTAGAACATCACATTTAAATTATGAAGAAAACAAAGAACTCTTAAA
>JAATLQ010013131.1:0-19188 GCA_013421005.1 Heliconius erato x Heliconius himera | reverse complement strand
ACGCTATCCTCGCACATTAGGGTAGGGTTTTAAGCGGGCGAAGCCGTGGGCGAGCCGCTAGTAAATAATAATTCATTTCTTCGAGTGGAGATCGAACCTACAACCGTCGCGTTACAGTTACACCCTTGTGCCCCTACACCACGCCGGCCTCGAAGCCAATCGCCATAACTCATTGTTTACGTGTACGATATTTCCGATAACTAATATTGAATACTGTTAATTCTGTAACACTACACCTAATTTATAACAAGAAAAAAAAAACAAAAATATTTTACTTTTTATAGAAAACAAAATAAAAAAAAAGCAGAAAAACCTTCTCATATCATTTTAATTTACAATTACAATTTGCATGGTTTACATGCATATTCACCTCGTGCAAATAATTCACATGTCATAAAGTTATTAAGGAAAACCCTCTAACTATACAACACGACGGAGCAGCTATTAACAATGTCTTAAGCAAATACACAACCCGTACTATATGTTGAACGTGGGTAATATAGCTGAGTAACATGTAACCGGGATGGTGAGACTGGCTATCCTTTGTTCAGCAAAACGATAAAATTTACATAGATCCCGGTGTCGGTGACCGACCCATGAAACTTATATCTTGCGTTGCAAAAGTGGTATTAGTTTCTGTTTTTTTGTTACCTTTGATCAGAAAGCTTAAATGACAAATGTTGTTTTGAGGATTTTTTAAATGAATTACTTCTTTTTGCTATCAACTTCTACTTTGCGCAATATAAGCTAATAAAATAAAGCTAATTTAAATTCATAACGACATTTCAATATAATATATGTTTTTATTTTGTATTAACGCAAATGTCATTTGCTAAATCGAATAGTTTACCTACTGTCGTAAATGTGATTATTTCAATAATTATTGTTTTATTACTTAAGAATAACATAAGATTAAAATCGAAATTAAATAGCCAAAATAAGAAAGTGCCATAAACCATATATATAATCGAAATAAATTAAATATAGAAAATTCAAGAGCTGAAATAGATAAAACTTCTAAAACCAAAACAGACCAAATAACAATACAGAATTGATATTAATTGAAAGAATAGATCTCTAACACGGGATGCCTTTTACAGTCCGACCAAGAACGTGTAATTTGCTCCGTTTCCAGACGCCTTAATGAACCCTAATTGACAATTGCAGAGAGTTTTAGTCTCTAATACCAATTACAATGGAACTAAAAATTTATATTGCATAGATTTAATCGACGTTTAGTGTTTTTCGCTCCCGACGCAAAAGGAAGAGTGTTATAAGTTTGACGTGTCTGTGTGTCCGTATGTGGCACTGTAGCTCCTCAATAATGAATCGATTTGAGTATTCTTTTTAATCGAAAGCCTTGTTCATCGCGGTGGTCCCAGCTGTAGTTTAGTAGAGCTACAAGCGCTTTGTCAAAATGAAGTAGTGATATTTTTGGTCAAGGATTTTTTTTAGTTAAAACCAGTCAGTCGTGGCGCAGGGGCACAAAGTGTGACTGTAAAATCGACTGGTTGTGGCTTCGATCTCCACTAGAGTAAATGAAATATTTATTTACATTTATATTTTCATTTCTTCGCTTTGGTGTCGAGGGAAAGCGCGGCGTTGAGTTCCGCCACTCTATACGCAAGGCCACCAGAAATCGGTGGAAAATGGGGAACGGCGTGTCTTAACACTAGGTTCCCTCTGTCTACACTGCTGTGTGTGGGATACAGCGTGAAGCTGATTTATTTATTTAGTTAAAACTAATGCAATGGCGTTACTATTACTATAATAAATAAAATGATTGTCAAAATATTTATTTTATTACAAGTATAAGAAGTTATAAAAAATGTTTATAGCTTATGCTTTCTAATATAATAAAAAAACCCTTAATGGATTACGGAAAAACATTATGTAAAAAATAAACGTTGTAATTATACGTTGTAGCATATGTAGAATATTTAATTTATTTACAAGTTTTACTTATTTAACCAATCTGTTTCGGGAAACAAATGTAAATTTTGGATATCCCGCGCTTTCCGACCGCCTCTGCTCGCATAGTAGTTTATTAAATATTAGCGACTGTAAAAGTTGTGGGTTCAATTCCCACTCGAGGAAATGGAATACATATTTTTTTCATTTCTTCACGAGGCGTTAAGTTCTACACTTCATCAAGCAATGCCGCCAGAGTTCAGTGAAAAGTGGGGAGCCACTCAACGCCCCAAAAAAACAATGCCCCAAAAAAATCGGCGGAAAGTGGAGAACAGAGTGCCTTAACACTAGGTTTCCTCTGCCTACGCTGCTATATGTGGGATACAGTGTGAAGCTGGAATACTACGGATTACTAAATTTCAGCTTGTTAAATAAGAGACTGATTTAATATACTTAAGTAAATAAGTAAATAATAACAGTACACAGCCGCATTACGTTAAAACGCCACTCTTTATATTTTTTACGTCGGTACATATTCTAGTAAGTAGCCTACCCGTTACTTGGCAGAACAGTAAATTGAGGAAATCTTAGTTTAGATGAAACGTTGTAAGAAAATAAGAAAAAGGATACGATGCTCTCCTCGGAGAACAATTTTTCAAACAACATTTATTCTTGGATTACATCAATGGTTTATCCTCTGCCGGAAATGGAGGTAGCTCACAAGGTAGTTTTGAGTTACCGGTTTAGTTGTTATGGAATACTTTAGTTTTATTCACCATACTGGTAATGAATGAGGTGAAAGTTAGGAAACATTTAATATTTTATTAAAGTATTATGTAGTAATAGCTTAGCTATTCAATAGTTATTTTGATAGGACAGGTCGATAAACTAAGTGTTTTCGATTTATGTGTTGATACTAAATAAATAAAAAATATATTTATTTATTTATATATTTTTTTATTTATTTTCTACAGACTGTTGGAAGCATGGAATTTAATAATGTCACAGAATTCAACACGTAGCTTTGTGTATTACTGTATTGTAGAGATAATATTGATAAGGTTAAGGATTTTAACCCTCAATGTTTAACTGCAAACCCGCAATCATCGTTTTTACAATCAGACGCCCACTACGGCACGACTTTAAATAAGTAAAGAAAATTTACATACCAAATAAAATAACTCTGATAAGTAATTAATACATTATCCAAGTAGTTAAATATTTAGAAAGTTAAATTATAAAGATTTAAAATTTATAATAGACTTATTCCTTTTTCTGTGGGAAGTTCCCTAAAGATTACAAAATGAACTGGCTTCTCGGGCACAGGAAAACCATTTTATTTCAACGTTTTCTAAGAAAATAAATAAAATGGAAAGACAATTTTAATTTTCTTTTGATTTTTTTGCAAAAACAATAGAACGTTATGTTTAATAGTCAATGCCCAAGTTTGTTACCTTCCAGAGCCATACATAACTATTGACAAAGAACTTTTCCTTCTAAGTGTCAAGCACTCCACTAGAATTTTCCTCTGAGCAACTAAAGTCAAAACGCTCAAATTATAAATCATCTGTGAAGTGCACATACACATACATGCAAAAAACGACTGACTGTAATAAATGCACTAATGAAGAATATTATTGCATTACTTACTATTTAGTAACTTATAATTTTATAAGAATTTCAGTAAGTTGTTACGATTTTTATACGTTTTCTAAATAAGTATTTTTCTTTCCTAAGTGTGGAATAACACTTTAAAAAAAATGTTTAAAAAATTGTTACGATTTTATTACGAATCCAAAAAATATTTAATTATTACGTACTGAGTGTTTTATCTTTTTTTGCCACTCTTGTTTGTTGAAGAATACGAATTTGTTTTGAACTAATTTTTAAACGTGTTCTGTATATTTTACGAATTATTTCAATAATATATGTCTTTGAAAAAAAAAAATCAATAATAAATGGTATGCCATAATCCAACAATTAAAATAAGTAGAACGAGATAAATTTGTCACCAAGGCAGTTCAGCTCGGCGGAGGCTTAATCGTCGGCGCTTCTACTGTTATAGTTATATTGATCTTCTATAACGCGGTCTTGGTGCAGCGGCGACTATAAATGTTTTCTTTACCTCGCTCTAGTAGCAAAACCCGACGTTGAGTTCCGCCACTCAACATGCAATGTCTAAAAAATTGTGCGGAGTTTGGAGAATATTAGTATCTTAACACTAGGTTCCCCCTCTGTCTATCCAACTTAGCGGGAAAATGAGTGATGCTTTATTTGCTAAATAATTTAATCCGCCGAAGTAACTTTCACATCAAATCACTTTTTTAATATAATTAGTAAAATAAAAAAGAACCAATCAATTATTATACAAAATGGAGAGGAGGTGCAGACGGGACTCGTAGGTACATAGCTATTAGGACGTTATAATCCTGTTATTGGTATGTTGGCAACGCATCCAGCGCTCTGAGCTGGCCGCCAGCCAGAGAGTAGCTTGCGATTACGTCGCGCTGAGATCAATGGATATGTCGGTTAAACCTGGAACTGCTATAAGTCTATATGGGATCCCATACAAGCTATTAATATTGAGTTTTATGGTCTAAAACTAATATTAATATAGCTATTAAAAACAGTACAGACAAACTATATCGCTTTCCAAGTATTTTTTTAAAGAATTTTCACTGCCGGTATTAAAGTAGCGCAATAAAAAAATAAAAATACTAATTATTATATGTTAATACGGAATCTTTCAGCATTGTAATTCTGTAAAAATATTGCTTAATATTGTTAAAATGTCAGTTTATTTCCTTATTGATATTTTTTTTTTAAAAAACATGTAAATGTATTATATAGAATACAATTTATAAAACCCAGTCATGTCTGTACTGTGAACGTGTTAAAACAATCCAATAACCCATTTATACATTTAGTTATTAATTTTGTCGCGTCACATTGTGGGTTCGATCCCCACTCGGGGGAATGAATTACTATTTCAATTCTTCTATCTGGTTCCAAAGGAAAAGCGCGGCGTTCCCCCCACCTACCCCATTATATCCGAAATATAGCGTAAAAACTGAAAAAAAAAATCTCTTTACTACTACTGTCGTAACTGCTGTTTTAATTAATTACACTAATTTAAAAGTACCTACTTAATATTAGCTTAACGAGAATGCAGTTTGTTTATTCAATTTTGAATTCCATTCAACTTTATTGCTCCAAACTTTCCAGAACCCGAGCCGCGCTCAATATAAACGTCCACTGAAAGAAAGTATGCAGGAGCACAAAATAAAGCATAAAACTGCCGTAATAGTGCACGAGCAATTAAAATCGATTGATCGTTTGTACGTCCTCTTCCTAAGTTGACTTATTGCACAGTCCTTACTCTCGAGTCTCGACTCCGAATAGCTAGCGTAAGGGCTTTTGTAAAAGTTTTAGTTTTCCATTGCATTCAAACTACAACACATGTTGTATAAGCATTGTGTTCAAAACTACTATTTCCAAATTTAATCTATTTGTTTTTATGCTTCAATCAATATGCCTAACCTGTTTTAAAATTAATTTAAAAAGTTACTAAATATTGATTTTAAATTACATTATTCTTGACATAAGTATTGAATCGAAAAGAAAGGTTAATGACGACCTTACTTTTTAGAGTTCTGTACCTCAAAGTACCGTTCCCGTACCCGTCAATCAAGACCATTCATCTCAAGATCTTGTATAGATATCAAACTGAAATTAATATCAAATATTCAAGTCTACCGTAGACCCTTAGGTCAAAGAAAAAATTAAGCTCCTAAGTCAACGCAATCAAAAAGTATGACTATAGCACTTTTGTTGCAATTTTGTATGAAATTTGCCGCATAATCAAAACATATATGGTACTTCTCGTGGACCTTACTATACAAGCAATAGAAAAAATCCGAAAACTGATAATGTATAAGTATTTTAAAAAAAACATTATAAACTATACCTAATATACATATGTAGTTGATTTTGTACAAAACGAGTGCAATACCCAGATACTTATGTCTGTGAATTTTATCCGCCGCGTAATCAATCCCTATAGGGTACCCACTCTATAAGGTATTTATATTTGTATAACGATAAAAACTAACTATTACGAAATTATAATTGTAGGTTATTTAGATCGATATATAGGCAGGCTGTTTGTGGGTTCGATTCTCGCTCGAGAAAATGAAATATTTTATATTTTCATTTCCTCCTTCCTTTTAGAACTCAATGCAATCTGTGGTTACGTTTAAAATTATCTAAGGGGAAAATAAAAAAAAAACACTATTAAGAAAAAAGACAATAACACAAATAAAAAATTATATTATAAACTATAAAAGCAAAGAAAATATGAAATATAATTAATATATTTTTACTATAAGTATAATATTTTCTAATACTAAACGTTTCTTTAACCTACTAAAAACAGCATAAAATGAAACTTGCTATGAAAGAACGATTTCGCGGGCTTTTAAATGTCGTTCAGTTGTCAAAACAGATTGGCGATTTTATAACTTGTTGTTATTGTTAAAACTTTGTTTGAAATCTTTTATAAAAGTGAATAAAGAAGAACTTGATTTATTTTGTAAAGTATGAAAAAGATCGTTGACCTTATATAGTAATATTTGTGTTAAAATTACAATGACTTCGTTATTATCAGCCGAACTTTCTGCCACTTGCAATGCTCTCGGAACATTTAATAAGAAAACCAAAAAGTACATGATAGATGACTTTACACTTAATACTGTTAAAGATCTTATAAGATATCTTAGACGTGATGGTGAGGACCATGAAATTCGCAGACACTTTGGACAAACTAAGGTTTTACAAACTGACTTAATACCGATGCTAATTGATCACTGGGAAAAGGAAGAATTATTTGATGTCACACTCAGGTAAGTTTAATTTAGATCTTATATATAAAGGATTCAATATTTTTAAAATAACAGTTATAAAAGTACTAAATTTAATATACATTTTTCTAACTTTTGTAATGAATTTCAGACTTCTTGTCAATTTAACAAATCCAGCTCTTTTATTATACCGTGAAGAAGTACCAGTAGAACGAACTGCTCGTCATAATTATTTACAAATACTCTCACATTTACAATATTATAAAGAGGAAGCATTTACTAAAGTTGAAACATGGCAGGTCTTTGCTAAAAAGTTAGCTAAGATATTAGAAATAGTAAGTACTAAAAACACAGAAATTTATGTAGTGAATAATATTATTAATTATTGTATTTATTATTAATATTTTGATTAGGATTGGTCTGAAAGAGATGAAGATACAGGGTTGATAATTGAAAGAATTTTGATATTGATAAGAAATATATTACATGTACCTGCTGACTTAGATAAAGAGCGAAGACCAGAAAATGATGCTAGTGTCCATGATCAGGTAATATTTATTTAGTTTCACACTTTATACAACATATAACAAAGAGGACCTAGTGTGTTAAGATACTGCTCAGCTTTCTGTTGAATTCAAAACACTGTATGTTGAGTGGTAGAATTTTATATATCACACTTTATCTGAAAATCATTACCCCAAGTAGGAATTAAATTCACAACCATTGCACTCACAGCCAGATATTTTAACTGTGCCACCAGTAGTATAATTTTTAATGGAATTATATGAATTATATTTATATTTTCCCTTCCCTTATATAAGTGAATGAATTAAGGCAGATGTATCAAATTTCAAAAGTCACTGTTACTATTTTAACAACTAACTAAATATTTTAAAGTAATTTTAATATATGTATTCAATATACAAATTACCATGAATTATCTTCATGTATAAAATTAAAAAGATAATATGTAATTCATATAAATTGTTAGTGAGTTTTCATTAAAAATAAACTTTTAGGTATTATGGGCGTTAAACCAAGCTGGTATCTTGGATATAATATTATATATGTCTTCTGAAAACGAAAAACAGTATTTTATGCATATATTAGAAATTATATCACATTTATTGCGGGAACAAAACCCTACTAGCTTAGCAGATGCAGCTTTACAAAGAAGTGTAGATGAAAAATTGAAAGATGACCAAGAATTACTAAGGATGAGAATGTCAGAGAGTAAAGAGAGAATGAATAAGATTAAACAATATTCGTCTACTAGGTAATATTTAGTTTATATAATATTGTATTTCATTATTTTTAAAAAATAATTATTTTATATTTATTTATGATTTTTATTTTCTATCCTTTAGACACTCCCGCTTCGGTGGTACATATGTCATACAAAACATGAAGTCTATATCAGATAATGAGTTAATATGTCTAAAACCATTAAACAAAATATCTAATTTAGATTTTAATGGTAGTAAAAAGTCTAAGTTAGTTAGACCTAAAAATAGACGACCCGTTGAAAGTGGCATATTGGAAAGGAGATCAGCTTTTGCTATTAGGTGTGGTTTTTTTAATTTAATTTGAATATAATTTTTTTATTGCTTTATGCTGTATCCATATAGCAGCATATTAGCAGGGTAGGAAAAGGAAACCTATGTGTTAAGACAATTGTTATATTTTCATCCACACATTTTCAAGGCATTACATGTCAAATGGCAGTACTCAACACCACACATTGCCATTTTACCAAAATAAGGAAAAGAAAATAATATAATGATTATTTATTTATATTATATTGATTGATATTATTTTTGTTTATGTTATATGTAAAAAAAATAATATATAAGTTATATTTAGTTGTTGACAATTTTTTTATAATTATAAATTTTTAAAATTTAACCATCACTATTTTTAAATATTATATTTTATTAATTTTATATTTAAAAATATGACCTAAATATGTTTATTAATTGTTTATTCTTATATTTTCGAATCAATATCTTATAAATATAATTTCTTTCAGATTATTCTTAAAAGAGTTTTGCATAGAATTTTTAAACAGTTCATATAATCCTTTAATGCATTACGTGAAAGATGTATTGGTAAGAGCGAAAGCGCAACAGAATGATGAATCATATTACTTGTGGGCTATGAAGTTTTTTATGGAATTCAATAGAGGACATAATTTCCAAGTTGGATTAGTTAGGTAATATACTATTGCTAAGGTAGCTCTATAAGGTATAAGGTAATCTTGAAAATCAAAACTGATTATTGTAGTATCAGTACATGAAAGATATATAAGAAATAATTAGTATTACTTAATGGAGGCATTTAACAATGTAACAAAAGCAAAACAATGATTTTTAATATTTTTGGACTGGTTTGTTTGTCTGTGTTTATTTACAATAATCTCAGAATCAACTTAATGATTGAATTGAATATTAAAACAAAAATATATATTTTAGCGAAACAATGTCAGTGCCGATGTTCCATTACGTACAACAACAAATGGAGAAATATTACGACATGATTAAAGTTGAGAAGAAGAAATTCTCCACTTGGGTGAGAGGACTACACCTCGCTCTTAGAGCTTATAAGGAACTTCTAAATACATTACTTGCTATGGACAAAAGTAACGATACAATGGTTAAAGAATCTGCTAAAGTGTTGAAAAGTAATATCTTCTATGTGTTGGAGTATAGGGAGTTCATTTTGAGTATATTTCTGAATTATGATGAGAGTAAGATGCCGAGGTGAGGGCTTTTCTGTTATTTAATTCTGTTTTTATTTTTGTAATATGTTAGGAGAAGAAATTATGTTATTTACAAAACAGTTATAATAATTTAGTAATAATAAAATGTTACTTAGTGTAAAATATTTAGGAAAATAAAAAAAAAATAATTTTAACACAGTCTTAATGTAAATTATATCTGTTGAAGCATTGCATATTGGGCGGAGTAACTTAACGCCGCATTTTTTCTTATTTACCTGAACGAGAAAATTAAAATATTAAACAATTCATTTCCCTTGAGTGGGAATCAAACCCACAATAGAAAAATTTTTTTACAGATCATATTTAGTAGATTTGATAGAAACAGTTCATTTGTTCCTTAAAATGTTAGAGCACTATTGCAAGAGGACCGGGTTGGTGGTGCAGAAGAAGGTGCGCAAGAAGACCAAGTCTAAAAGTAAGTCATATTGATTATTATTAAATTTGGTTTACTTTGCAATATCAGTATCAATATTAGAAACGAATCATAATCTAATATTAGAATTTGTTTGGTTGAATACACTAATCTCAGGAACACTTGGTTTTAATTGAAAAAAAAAATTGAGTTGAATAGTTAATTAATCGAGGCAGGCTATAAGCTATATTACATCAAGTTAATAGTTCTCACATCTATTGACACACGTGTCATACACAACAAGGAGTTTTTTCCATTAGAAGCTAGTTTGTGCAACACATACGAGTATATGTTTGTATGGATGGATGAAACAAACAAATTATCAATTGCTTTTATTTAATAGTTCATTGCTAATAAAATATATTCAAATCTTACCAAAAAATATGAAAACGAAGTTCAAAAAAGTCAACTAAATAATTGAAAAGCAACTATAACGCAGCGCGCAGTGCACTTGCTCATTTGATATAATGACGACGCTTAGTGTTCAACTCGTTAAGAACTTAAGATGTATGAAAACTAACTTATTCACACTGAAATATAAGATTTTAGGTAGCAGATTGCTTTACTTTGTGAATTAAATTTTAAAGTAACATTCTAATTAAAAGTACTACTATGGTAATGATATGTGGTCACGCACAGCGTCTGACTGTAAAGGCGACGGTTGTGAGTTCCATTTCTACTTACTTGGGGAATGATTATATACTGACATTATTTTCCTTTCTCCGCTCCGGTAAGCCTCGCAACGCCCCAAGAATTTGGCGGTGCGTGGACATAGGAATGTCTCAACTCTAGGTTCCCTCTCTGGCATACCCTCGCGTGTGAAGGATACAGCATGAACCTAATAAAAAATATATTTTCTTGTATATTTGTTAAAAGAACAAAAGCCACGCGTGTCCAAGCCGGCACCGCTACAAACACCGCAATGGGAACAAGTGAGGCCTCAAATGGCCGCAGTATTGAGTTCTGGTATAGAAGAGTGTCCGCCGCCTTTCGACGCCGCCTCGGACGTGCCTATTGACCAACAAAAGTAAGGGGTTTATTTGTTTATTTTCTTTAGCTCCTCATGGTACACCACCATGCATACAACTTGGTAAACAGTGAGTGGCGGAACTCATCTAGCATTTCATAACAATTAAGTGCCAAATTATTTATGGGTAACCAATTTCATTTTTTTTTTAGTTTTCCTTATCTTAACGTATTCCACGTCTATAGAAGAGTAAAGAGAAAAGTAACCGTCACGACACTTCACTATATCTTCCGTCTATTTAAGATGCGTGATTGCTGTAAAAAAGGAAGAAATTGTGTAACTTCAATATTTCTAAATTGGTAATCTAACCTATTATCGTCATATTTACAACTACCGGCTCGCCCACGGCTTCGCCCGCTTAAAATACATGATTATTGATTTAATAAGAATTAAAAATTATTAAAGAATTGATTGACAACTATAATGACTTCTGATATGATTTTTTTACGACATTATCGTCAAAGAATTTTTGATTGTTTTAAATAAAAAAAATACGACCATTGTTGATATTTGATATTTATAAAATATACATAAAGCTAATTATTTATTACACGTATATATTTTTGTAACTTTATGTTCTTTTTACCTATATAATATACTTTGTTAAATGTGCTGATGTCAGTGAATAATTTAATTTACTCATTCAGAAATAGCCTTAAATGTTAAATTATTGATTTATAATATTCTTTGTAAAATAACTGTAATAATTGCATATTAACTCCTGTACAGTTTTTAAATTAGTTACATATATTATATGAACGAACCAACCAAAAAATCTTTGTATTTACTTGATATTTCTTTCAAGATCGTTCTTTATCTCTGTGTTGAATTAATTACGACTTCTTTCAAATGACGATAACTTTTTTTTTAATAAATCGATTTTGATGAACTAAACTTTAGTAGTTAAGTTGAGTTAAAACAAAGCAATTCGTGAAATTTTCAAGTAAATCGGTTCAATACTTTCAGAGAAAAATGTGGACAAAAATATGTCGATAGACATTTTTGCTTTCTATTATTCTTTTTAAGTGTCCCTCTATCCATTTCAGTCAAAATTACTAAATGCACAGACAAAATATTTTTACTGTCTTATTATATATAGAGATCAGAGTTTATGATTTTAAAGCAATCAATTATTTAATGTAGAAAATCATATTCAAAACTAGTACTTTTATTACTTTAGCTTTCCAACAAAAACTATACCAACAAAAAAAAATCAATACATTAAAAACACCGAAAAATAGCGATTCAAGAAAGTCAAAGAATAAAAAGTATTCGTAGCATTTCGATATTTTATTTTTAAAACGAATTCCTTCGTAAAAGTACGATTCGAACCGTCTACATTTCATTAGGAAAATGCAACGTTACGTTTGAAATAACCAAGTAGCTTATTTAGATATTAAATATTCAAGTGTCATTGAGATTTTTAGAGTCGTCTGGACGAGGCCTTATTTTTTTCTTTGGAAGTAAAAAAATGTCATTTCAGAGTAGGTTTTAGATTTTTTAGTTTTTTTTTCAGCTTCACGCTGTATCCCGCATATAGCAGGGTAGGTAGAGGGAACCTTGTGTTAAAACACTCGGTTCCCTTTCTGAGGCATTGCGTGTCGAAAGGCGGAACTTTTGCGTTGCTACAAGAGCGAGTAAAGTTAAATAATAATAAATAATTATTCATTCCTCGAGTTCCAAAAGAATCGAACCCACAGCCGTCGCGTTAGAGTCACAAAAATCTCGAAATTTTAGTGTTATACTTATAAACTTATATTGTTATGCTTTTTAACTCCCGTAAGAAAAAACAGTCGAATTGATGACCTCGTCGGTTATCAAATAGACTGTTTTTTTATTACCTCAGAACTTTTGACTGGACGATTTCATAGTTTTTTTTATAAACTTGGTGCTTCATGTGGTCTCATTTCAATTTTGTCCATTTCTGATAATGGTATCCATGAGAACATCATATACATGAGTCTTAAATTGGCATTAAGTATGTGCGCGACAAATGGATGAATAACTCAATATCACGTCAATCGATTTCGATTATTCTTTTTATCAGAAACAATACACTTCAAGGATAGTTTAGTTAGGTTATGATTATGGGATACGGTGGAAGTCGGTTTTTTTGTTAAAAATTGTTTTTATACTCCAGTTTGTTTTTTTTTTAATTTCTCTTAAATTAGATGAATATTTCAGATTAGTATATCAATGATAGGTAATTGTTAATGATAGATGTACGTAAATGTAACTTCGAGTCAAAATGTTTCCTCTTCGCCTTTCACCTAAACTTAATTGGCGAAACTTAACTACGCAAATTATCTTGTCGAACAAATTGCGTTTACGTTTTGATACCCACAACTAACAACAAACATATAAAATAATCTCTTAAGCTGAATTTGGATTTACGACAGCCATATAAAGTCACCCCTACAATAGCGTCGAATAAATAAAATATATATTTTTTTATAGTAATCTCCTTAAACTTATATATTTATTAGTAGCTCTAACTGTAATAAAATTTCGCTAAAATGATTATTTTTCGATCTCGTTCGTTTCAGAGGGCTCAATCCAATTTCTTTTTAAGTCTTAATAAATTAAATTACCATTAATGTTATTTATATTTAGTTTTGTATTTGAAATTCAAAATGGTTCATACAGAGATATATATTACATTTTTTTAGCTTCACACTGTATCCCGCACTTAACAGGATAAGCCGAGGGAACCTGGGAACCTAGTATTAAGACACTTCTATTCCCCACATTACTAGACGGCTATATTTTGTTTTTTTTTTTTTTCACGAAAATAATGTAATTGTCTAGAACGATCGTGGGTTCAATTCAAAAGGTACAAACAATATTATATCAGAATTACCAAATAAAAAAAAGTAGCAACAGTTTTAAAGACGTCATTAGAAAAGTAAATAATCAATATAAAATAAAACACACCAATACTATTTCTTATAATAATCCATCGAACAGACACTGTAGTCAAAGTTTTCTATTAATCTAACATCAAAGTAAATAGCGTGGATGCTTCAGAGATTTCATAAAGCCTTAAGCTGAAATTTATGACAGCGTTCAGTCCCGCCTGTCTGGTCGTAGAACCTAGTGTTAGTACATTTTGTTCCCCATTTTCCGCCGATTTTTTTGCGTTTTTCGTTGAGTGGTACTCAACACCGGGCTTTTGCTTTGGTGCCAAAGCGAAGAAATGAAAATATTAAATAAATAATAGTTCATTCCCAGTCAAGTGGGGATAGAACCAACACATACGTCACGGCCTCAATATTCTTTTGGGGGTGTAAAATTTCAGTTGATGCCTTATAAGTAGTTAGTTATAAAAAAATGTTTTGTTGATTGAGAAACTAATCTCGAACTACAATATAATAAAATATTATATTGTAGCTCGAGATATCGATTTTTTTATTATAAAATTGTAGTAAGAGAATAACGAAATTATCAGATTAGATATCGATTTTTTTTTTATTATAAAATTACAGTAAGGTAATTACAGTAATTAGGTAATGTTGCTGAGTTTTTTCTGCCTAAAAAAAACATTATTGTTAAATTTTAAAAGTTTATTATATTTTTTTTAATACATAATAATATTAACACCTATCGTAAAAATATTTTTAGAGGAGACTGTATGAAGAAAATACAAAAACTAATGCGGGATCACAAATATGAAGATGCCGTCGGTACATTCCGAGCCGCGAGGTGAGTTTTTGTTACACCTTTAATTTTTGTTTTTTAAATAAATATAGTAATTTTTTTAAGTAATATAGTAATAATTAAATAATAAAAATATTGCATTTCATTATTTAATAACACTTTTAATAAGCCTTAGTTTTAGCTATGAAACTTAAATATTATTCTTATTACTTTTATAAATATTCTTTTTAACTTGAAAAATCGGTGTTTAAATATAAATCATATAGGTACGTATGCAGGAGCGCTACAGAAAAATTATGACTATTTATTTATTCTGCTTATTCATTCCCCCGAGTGGGAATCGAACTCACTTTAACATTCGCAAGCTTGTGCCTTATAGTTTTACATTATATTTTGCTTTATACAGGGAAGTGTGGCCCGAAGGAGGGATATTTGGTGCGAGCGATATCAAAGAAGATGAAGAGCTAGATATGCTCGAGACTATCTACAGCACGGACTTGGGAGTGGACGCTGGTGTGTATATTTTTATGTTTTATATTATGTTTTTTTAATTTTCCAGATGTATCAGCAATTTTGTAAATATATTTTTTTCTTAACTTTCCATCTACGAGTTACGATTACATTTGTAAAAATATGATGATAGTTTTGAATACAGAGTCGTCGTCGGTTCGATCCATATTCGGAGTAATGATTATATTTAAACAATTTTCATTGCTACGCTCAGGTTCACGGTGCACGTTGGGTCCCGCTACTTAACATACAATGTCTCGAAAATTGGGCGGAAAGTGGGAAACGGAGTGTTATTACACTAGGTTCGCTTTGTAATAAGGGAACTACCTGTAATAAGGGAAAAACCGGGCATATGTAATAATAATGAAAAAGTAATTTCTTAACGGTAAAGCCTCGACTAAAAGCTAGCATTTAAACTACTGTATAAAAAAATTTTCACATTGTAATATAATGTAATATTGTATTCCATCATTTTAATAGTCAACATAATTAAGATCAATTTAATTTTGTTTTAGGTACAGTTGAAGAAGAACCACAAGAAAATTCAGAATACGATGAAGATGGTAAGATTTCTTTTTATATATTTTTGTATGGTTTGCCTTTCTGATGAAAGTTCCCGTTTTGGGAGCCAAACATTAAGTTTACTTTTACTTTAAAAAATATCATATTTAGTTTCCTTCCACGTGGAATGGTAAAAACCTGAACCATGTGTATGAGATAAAATAATAAGGCTTATTGACTTATTTTAATAAAAATGTTATAGTATGTCGATTTTCTCAACACTAGATGAAGAAGACGAAGAAGAAAAGTCGACAGCTGTGGTTGAGACGGACTTTGATTTTCAAGATTTCGTTTTAAGGTAAGTTTTTTTATGAGAGTTCCAAAATTGGGTGGAAAGTGGAGAACGGAGTTTCTAAATAGAGGTTTCCTGTGCCTGCCCTGCTGTGTGCAGAATACAGCGTGGAGCTATAAAACAAAGATATATACACAAATTGTCCCAAAACGCACCTATTTCCGCTCATCGCTGCATACAACACCGTTTAGCCTTTGATATTTGAAGTATCTCATGTACGTGTCGTGTATGAGACAGTGTCTACATGCTCGCAACATTTGGATTTCACTTTAAAGCGCCTTTTGATATCAATCATATGATACGGGTTATGATTTGCTTTATGTTCTTCAGTTTTGACTTTTTTTAAGTTTATGTATGCTCTTATCTTTGTTTTATTTTTCCTATCATACAAAAAATATAGTTTTTTTGCTGAATTGATTAGGTGATTTTTATCTGCGAAAGTTGTATGTTAAAATGCCTTCTATACTCGTATGTTATTTAAAATATAGTTGTTTACCAATCTTGCAGTTGGTCCTTAAATATTTCATTTCTTCAGATAACTACTACAGAAAGTACTGGTAATAAACTGACAGAAAAAGTCTCATCTCTATTATTTAATAAATAATACAACTGTTATTTTTATCAGTTGTATTTATTTTTCTGTCAGTAATGGAAGTTTTATAGATATACAATTATATGTGTAGGTACTTACTTAATGGTTTTATTTGTTAGCTTTGCGGTATATCTCGCGTAATTATAGATATGATAAGACACAACTTTCTCCGCTCTCCCCCCAAATGAATCATACTTATTTCATCAAAGCGGTAAAACTGAAAACAAATACATCCTCTATGAGCCGCGATGCTCTCGATACGTGTAATAAGTTTACTCCAATTGGCAGGTTCTGCCATCAGCGAGTAGTGAGCGCGTGTGTGTGTCTGTTAGAGCAATACCTCCAGAACTCTCCGTACACGAACCACTGCACCATCAAGATGCTGCACAGAGTCGCGTGGGACTGCAACCGACCGGCCATCATGTTTCAGGGCACATTGTTTGTGATATTCCAGAGGGTGTTGAGTGACCCTGCTCCTTTATATAAGGTAAGATTTTTTAAATATTTATTTATTATTTTTAATTGTTATTGATATATGCGATCAAAATATGGAAGACTTAAGACTTAGAAATTAGTAAAACCATAAATTTTTATAAAAAAAGGATTTATTTAAATGTATTAAAAGAAGAAGCCAGTAGCGGCGCTGGGGTACAAACGTGCTATTATAAACACGACAGATTGTGGGTTCTATTTCCAACCGAGGTTCCCGCTGCCGACACTGCTATGTGTGGGATAGAGCGTGAAGCAAAAACTAAAAGTTCTCCTAAGTTTAAGACACAATGTACCTACTTGTAGACAAAATATCAATTTCACGCGTAAGTCGAAACGACCCATAACGGCCGTGATGCAAGTATTGAATATTTTATGAAAATTTTGTAGGAGACCCTCTGCCTGGGGGTGATATGAATCTTTCATATAAAATAAAGAGCTCATATGATCTAAAAATGTTTTTTTAATTTATACTTGAACGTTTTACCAAAATATGTTCAGCTCTATATAAATAGATAAAAAAGTAACAAAACTATTTATAGAAAGTTTATATTCTGAAGTAACCCATAATTATATTAATGTTATCTTTTAATATGTAAATAGAGTCTTGGCGCAGCAGCACAGCGTGTAAGACTGCAAACGCGACGGTTGTGGGTCCGATTTCCACTCGGGGGAATGAATTATTTTCTTTTCCGCCATTTAACACGCAATATTTCGAAAACTGTGTAAAAAGTGTTCAACGAGATTCTCCTCCTACCCAGCTACATGCGGGATACAGCGTGAAGCTGAAAAAAATGTAAATGTGTTTTAATGGCACGATCGTTCAAGCTTATTTATAAAAATATTTTTTCCGTAACTTCAGTAAATATGTATTTTACGTCCTGCAGTATAAATATTACACTTAAAAAAAAATAAAAAGATTAAAATCACATACATTATCTGGTAGAATGTGATAAAAGCGACTTTAATACTGCCATGTAATGGCTCAAAAGTTATAACATCGTAGCGGAGTTAAGCGGATTTATATTATAAAGCTGCCATTCTGAATTTGTTTCATAACATTGGTTTAAAAGGCTATTTTATATGTTAATTTGGTTTGTATCTTTTTTTATGTTTATATGTTCTACATAGAAATAGGACTTAATGAACATTTGATTTTTCTGTATTATATTTATTTGAAAAAGAATAGTATAAGAGAGAACCGTTTGACACCGATTTTAAATGCAACACAATTTTTAATGTGGTTTTCACTGATATTATTCAGTTTATAGTATAGTGGTTCTAAAGGACACTTTAAAGGTATAAATGAGAAGACGACAATTTCAAAATCTTTTAATGCAATGCTTAAACAAATTATTTTTGGATAAAGTGAAAATGGGTAATGACGAAATATCCATTGAATGGATAGGCTATAACTTTTTATGTTTATGTATTTAAACATAAAACAAATAAAATATTTAGTCCATGCGGGGGAAGCCGCTAGCGGTAGACTAGTTTATTTCATTTTCAGGTTGATTGATTTATTGAGGCCAAGCACAATCCGCTAACTACAGAAAGTAGAAATTTCCACAGAAAGTGCTGTTTAAGAAACAATTATTCAAAATTTAACTTTAATAAGATGGTAAACTTCATAAAAAACTTTTTATTACCTCTAAGACTACGTTTAAATTTATTTGCAAATATTAAATACTAATAGAAGTTAGTGCTATGTTAGGGCATGCAAGATTAATATTGTATCTTATGCAACTACAATAATTTAATTATACTTTAATATATAGAGTGAACAGTAGATTACGGTTACAAAAAATAATTTATACTAATATTTTTAAGTATAATCATAAATATCAAAAAAATACTCAATACGTGGGAACGCAAAGAGAATATAGTGTCATAAATTCCGTTTACCACATTTTATTCGGTCGAATATCTCGACCGGCCGAGTGCCTGTTAAGTAGCGGAGCTAATGTCAAATACAAACAAAACAGCAAATAGCAATATCTAAGCTCTTATATGGTTAGCTTGAGTAAGATCCCGCCCTTTAACTTTTATCAGAACAAGACGAGTAAATACGTAGGGGAGGAAATTGCACCAACTGCCAA
>JAATLQ010013119.1:36121-51412 GCA_013421005.1 Heliconius erato x Heliconius himera | reverse complement strand
TGTTAGGCGAACCAACAAATCAGACACAAAATCCAACTTTTACAATAAATTTATTTACACTTGCTATATACACATATTCTCTCGTAGTCACAATATTGAAATATGAATTGTAATGACAAGTTGTCTTGACAATATCTTAGAACGTAATGAACACGAGTGCCGTGTCGTTTGTGCTTATATTGGAAATCCACCGGAAAAGACGCAGCACACTACCGCCACTTGATACAATCGATAATGGAAACAATATCAAATGACGTACTCGTAATTACAGTGACACCTATTACTACATTATAAGTAACTTATGCTAACAATATTACAGTTAAATGAGCTAGGTTAATGTTTGACTGATTTAAAATCAGTTCATTTTACTTGTTATTTTATAATATTTAAAAATGTTTGTTTAACTTTAAACAAAGTAAGTGGTTTTTTATAATATTTTCATACATTTCTCGCATACATATCTAGAAGAAATAGTTTTTATTCCTAATTTAAGCTTTCCTAGTTTTAAGTTTCATCACATTACAAGAACATCACTAGCAAGTAATAGTTATATAAGACACTTTTATTACTCTATATACAACACTATTGTCTGACAACTGCCTGACTGATTATACACATCTTGCAAACGAAGTTGTGAGCTATAGCATTGTTATAATAGTTTTTTACCTAGAGGTAGCCTTTCGTATTTTATTGCTGCTAACCGATCTTCTAGAGATAAGTAAGAATCTCTGTGACCAACTAGTTTCCATACTGAAAATGTAATTTCAAAATATAAATATAAATATTCATAAAAATTAAAAATCGTAAATTTAAATATAAACAAATACAATCGTTATGCAATATTTATTATTTTACACGACTTACTTAGGCATTTATAGCGAAGCGGCTCAGCGCTAACTGCGGTTGTGGGTTCAATTCCCATTCGAATTATTTATTTAACTTCTTCGCCTTTTTTCTTTTAATAAGGCGTGTGTAAAGAGTTACCTACATAATGTAATATAGTGCAAAGTTATTTACTATATTTTACGGATAATACGAAAAAAAAATAGTAATAATTTATTTTTCATTACTGTAATAATTAAACTCACCGTCTAGAGCAGAAGAGTTTTTGTAACTCCTAATTTTAACAATCGTATCATATTGTTTGTATTCTTCTTCCTTAGAAGATTCATTCACATATTCTCTCTATAGTAGTAAAAACCATAGAACTAAAGTAAAAATACAAAATTTCATATATTTTTTCAACATTGAAATAAACGATATCTGTTCTTGATCGTAGTCTAGAATAAGGAGAAAAAGACTGACCAATTATCCATCTTTTAGCAGATACTTAATCGCGGTGCTGTGTTATTCTAGAGAGCTCGAAAATTTTGTACCTCAGAAAATATTTCAAAACATGATTCAAAATTATAATTAAAAAACCGCTCATTCAAATCGCAATATATTTTACATACATTTCTTTACAATTTTTAAAATTAAATCAAAGAAAAATCCAACATAAACGCCGAATTACTTAATATTTTTTTATGATTAAAAACACCACTGCCCACTAAAACAAAGTGCTTATTAAAATATATATTAACGTAAAATCGTTAGTGAGATCAGAATAAGACGCTTGAGTTTGTCAATAATCTTGTTCAAGGAAAAATATGCAATTATCAGTGATATGTAAGTGTATATGGGAAACTTTCTCATATCATTGAATATAATTCTAAATCACTTTAAAATATCAGCTTCAACTCATAAAAACATCAGCAGCAGCTACAGCAAAGTACTGCTGTTCTTTCCTATGTGTGGAATAACACTTTAAAAATGTTAAAAATATTTAATAAATAGCATTCTCTCTTATACTTATTTAGAAAAATACTTATTTAAAAAACGTATAAAAATTATTATTTTTCCTAGGTGTGGAATAACATTTTAAAAATGTTAAAAAAACATTCTCTCTTGCCAGACGACGATAATTCTTTGGGTAGCAGAAATTTTCGTTTCGTTCGAGACTCGGTTCGAGTCCCGCTACGCTCAAACTTTTACACATTTTCTAAATAAGTATTTTACAGTATACTATTTTTATCTCAAAAAGCACTTCTAGCATGCCCTTAGATAGAATTATATTTACCGTAGGATATGAATTTCCACCTAGGTCAGATGGGAAAACCTTTAAAATAATAAAGATTGAGGTCATAATGGCGCAGTGGGACAGTGTTCTTCTAAATCGTTAGTGGTTGCGGGTTCCATAGACTTTCGAGGAATTATTTTATTTCCCTATTGCGGTAAAAAAGCGTAAATATAATCAATATCATCATGAAAATATAGATAAATAAAAATCAAAACAATTGATAAATACCATTGCTGTTTAGTTTGTATATCAAAAACTAATCTCTTACGTACTAGAGATCATCAAATATTTATTATACGATAACAAGAAGAAAATAACCTATTTAAAATAAACTTAAGTCAAAATTGAAAGATTTCCCGATATAAACGCATACAAATTAAAATATAATTCATTTAGTAACCTCAAAACTTCCCACTTTATATAATTAAAAATGAATTTCGTCGCAATTCAAAGTTTCTCCTGGACGCTAATGATCTTCATTGTGGAGTTCCTGTTATTTTTATTCATTAGCACTCTCTAATTAATGGCAAGAGAAGTAGAAAATGTGCAATTGCTTAAAATTATAGTCGATTATACGATACTGTTCCTCTATTTTACAAGAAGCAAACTTTTAAAACTGTATTATTCATTTATTTCATACTAATTGTTTGTATATTTTGTGAATAAAGATGTTATTTTAATAATTAATAATAGAGTTTTATTAAAAAAGCAAAAAAGCTTATATATGAGATGAGATTTTGTATAATTTTGCTATAATATAACAATAACTTTAAGTGGGCGAAACCGCATTTCATGATGATGATGACGCTAGTATATGTAAATAATATATATTTCATTTATTATAAATATTATTAAAACCTTTTGTGGCGCCGCGTCAAACTATAAGCGACATGATTATGGGTTCGAAGCCTACCAGGAGGATGATTTATTTTCAATTCCCCACTCTGGCAGGGCAAAACGCGTCGTTGAGTTCAAATATTTATAAGAAATACGACGTGACTAGATATAAAAAAAAAATCAAACAAAAAAATCTCCCATCTCCATTCAGATTATTAAACACTTCTGACAAAACAATCCGCTAAAGTGATGACAGTCTCGTGAAGACGTCCGGCGACTGACGCCGACAGTCCTCTGTCATTAATCATTAATCACACAACTGCCGTCTACAATCTACAATTCACTTAAGTCAGAAACGAAGTTGGAATGTCATATGCAAGGATGGCCTTGATCATTTTTGTTGCTTAGTTAGTTATATAAGAACTTATAGCATATTTTAAAAAGTTATCTACATAATACATTCTGTTTGTAAAAAATATTAGGGATATTTTTAATATAGGGTATATAGTAGGGTCATAGTGATGTAATAGGACACTATTTGACTATGAACCCGATGGTTGTAGGTTCAATCTTTAATTTTTGAAAATGATTGTATTGATTATTATTTGCATTTATACTGAGATGAATTGAAGAATGAGATGTAATTCCACAATGTCCCGAATTCGGACGGAAAGTGGAGAACGGAGTGTCTTGATCATAAGGTTCAGCGTGAAACTGAAAAATCATACTAAACGAAAGACAAATTTTAATGATGTCATTATCTTCTACAGAAATTATTTTAGTGTCATTAAAATGCTTAAAGACGCAACGTGCTGTTATTTCGTTAGCGGTCTCATTATTTTACATTTTTGAAAAATTGTTCATTGTTTGTCTAAAAAGGAAACTAAAGTTGCTAGTCGCTGAGTGTACAAAGTAAAATTTATTTAACCCTTAAGAGCTATAATGAATTACATCATGTCCACTTCGTCAGTCGGCTCGTCGACAGATGCTAATACAATTTTGATTTTAAATTTTCGTAGATACTAGTTACTACTAATTTTGTAGACCCATAATCCATATAATAATCTCTATTTTGTATGCTAAATCTCCATTTTTCTTTGCTTAATTCAATAACAATCATAAAAAAGTAAGCACTTACGTTGCTAATTAGTAGGGCACTATGACTGTATTATGGGTACACACGGGAGGCAAGCATATAGTAAAAATTGAGTGTGCGATCGACCACTTTCCCTGCACATAAAGATACACAAAAGTGCATAGCGCTATGACAAAAATTAAAAAGTACCAACTAAAAACTAAATATACCTGGGTGTTTTTACATCCATATAGCCTTTAAGGGTTAAACTCTTATTTTTCTTATTTGTTTAGATCTGTAATTCTGTAAGCTATTGGCTTATAAATAATTAATTATCATTTAGTCTATATCTTGATTTTCCTTCACGTTGTATCCCGCTAACATATAGCAGGATAGGCAGAGGGAAAGTGGGAATTTAGTGTTAAGATGTTCAAATAGAGGCACAAGTGTGTGACACCAGATTCCCTCTGCCTACCACTCTGTGTGCCCATTGGCTGGTTCCTCATTTCATATGGTGAACTATGACATTAATAAAACAAGTGCAAGTCGGGCTCGCTCACCGAGGATTCCGTACAAAAATTGGAGATCTCGAGCTTTTTCTGAAGTGCAAAACCTCACTCGAACTAGCAGCTTTAAAACCTTTTAGGATTTAATCTCAAATGTATAGTTTTCAGATTTTCTCCTGAGCTAGAACTACATGTAGATGCTTGTGGCCAAATTAATAATTCTAGGACTTCTTCAATCGGGCGTACCCTATTCATTTTGATTCTCTTCATAGTGTCGAAATACGCATTTGTTGCGGTGTAAACGGCCATATCTTTTTTTAAGTAAATGTAGAGATACGATTTTATCAGGAGCCGTAGATCTGAGTAAATGGTTTGCATTTCAACTCGATATCTTCAAGCGTTCCTGTGATAAAGGCTCCTGACAGACAGACGGACAACAAAATGATCTTATAAGAGTTCCCTTTTACCGTACCTTCAAAGGTACGGAACCCAAAAAAACGTAGGCTTCATTATTAATGTAATTTTAAATTATACATGAAGGTGTACCTAAGTATAGTCCCGTTGACAACTTAACTGTACATTATTTCATAGAAGACAACTTATAAGTTACGCTGTATCCCGTGCACAGCAGAGGGAACCTAGTGTTAAGACACTCCATTCCCCACTTTCTGCCGAATTATGGAGGCATTGCGTGTTGAGTGGCAGAACTCAACGCCGTGCTTAGCCTCAATACCAGTACGAAGAAATGGAAATATACATTTAAATAAATATTTCATCTCCTCGAGTGGGGATCGAGCCCACAACAAGTCGATTTTACAGTCACACTTCGTGCCGCTGCGCCACGACTGGTCTGTATGTAAACAAAGTAGTATTGACTTACAAAAAAGGTACCACGTCCGTAGTAAGTATATGAAATCAAAATATTTCCAAAAAATCACATAATTATACAAATTTATGAATTTATATAAAAAAATTGCGTAATTTTAGTTTAATATGGATTTTAAAAAAAACATCTCTATAAATTTCATCTCACCATCAAGTCATAACTTAGTCATAACATTACGTGAAAACCATATTATAAATCACTTACCATTGTTCGCTACAAAGCAGTGAGGAAGTGTGTTCTGCTCCAGGAAATTATTTGCAGAACTATTCTCTGGAAATATGAAACACTTTTCAAATAGAAAATATTGAATTGGAGTGTTGAAAGATATTTGAAAGGAAAGTTTCGAGTCAAGTTGTACATGCATCTTATTTTCGTTCGTTAGATTTTGACAAGTATCTGATTACAATATTTATCAAAAAAAAAAACAGCTTCACGCTGTATCCCGCACACAGCAGGGAAGACAGAGGAAACCTAGTGTTAAGACACTCCGTTCCCCACTTTCTGCCGAATTCTGGAGGCATTGCGTGTTGAGTGGCAGAACTCAACGCCGCGCTTAGCCTCAACGCCAGTGCGAAGAAATGGAAATTTAAATTTAAGTAAATATTTCATTTCCTCGAATGGGGATTGAACCCACAACCATTCAGTTTTACAGTCACACTTCGTGCCGCTGCGCCACGACTGGCCTCACATATATATAATATTTATTATTTTTATAATATACTGGCGATCCACTCGTGATTTCGACTGCGATATCACATTCATGATTTTATACATGTGCTATAAACTTGCATACATATTTATAATATTAAAATGACGATAAAAAATATTTGGGATAGTAATAGTGAAACAAAGAAAAAAGTTGTGACAAACTACTTTGTTGTCCTGTTACTTTGTATTAATTGGAATATGAAGTAGTTTTTAATATTATACAAGATTAATATTTGAGTGATTCTATGATTGCTATCCCATTTGACTATTTTATGTGTATTTACACGTCCAGCAACTTAAACATATCAATGTAGCCAGAATATAAAAAAAATACTTTGTGACTGTTGTTTGAAATGCAACGAAACTCTTCAAAAATACTATACAGGGTGGAAGAGGCAGCGCTTTAACGGAAACAGCATACAGAATCCAATATTTCAAATCCATACCTAAAGAAATTAATCAAGATAACTCAACAGTTTAGACGCAGAATTTTTTTTTCATTTCACAAAGTTTATCCATACCTGTACTTCGCGTGACGCAGTTACGTATAGACCAATAACGTAAACGCATACTACAAAAATACTACTAAAGGTTAAACAACTTTGAACTTTGCCGCCAATACCTTTGACTCGCTTTCGGAATGAGGCGTATGCGGCGGTTTCCCTTTGATAGGTTTACTTGTGCGTGGGTCATTCTTGACAAATGGCGTTTTATTTTAAAAATACAATTTTATTATTTATTTTATTTGAAAAAAAAACACTTTTTCAATATTGGGAAAAAAAATTAAATTGTATGAGGCTTTTATGGAGCAGTTAAAACTATGGTTCATTTAAAGTGGTGCTGACACTTCCTCCTGTATAATATACAGGGTGGAAGAGGCAGCGCTCCATTTACGGCAACAGCTATACCTAAAGAAATTAATCAAGATGCCTCAACAGTTTGGACGTAGGATTTTTTTTTCATTTCACGATTTTTATCCATACCTGTATTTCGTGTGACGCGATTACGTATAGATCCCAATAACATAAACACTTACTACTACAAAAATATTACTAAAAGTTAAACAACTTTGAACTTTATCGCCAATACATACGACTCGATTTCGAAATGAGGCGTATGCGGCGGGGTTCCTTTGATAGGTTTATGTGTGCGTGCGTCATCCTTACAAATGGCGTTTTGTTTTAAAATGACAATTTTATTATTTATTTTGTTTGAAAAAAAAACTTTTTCATTTTTGGGAATTTATTTTTTTCTGAATTATATTAGGCTTTTATAGAGTAGTTAAAACTGTGGTTTCATTTAATGTGGTGCTGACACTTCCACCCTGTATACACATTTTTACAAGTAGAATTAAGTTTATTTTGGTTAAATCCAAAACAATGTTAGGCTCCTACTGTTAATCTAAGGCTCTGCGATGCCGCATAATAGCAGTCATTTCATAATTAAAGTTGTCCCATACTTGGCAAAGTTTCGAGATCATCTAATCTGCGTCTTATAAGCCTCACTTAATATTCCGCTTCACACTCGCATCGATCTGTGGATTAAGAAGTAATACTAGGGCTTCTATAATATTAAATATTTGAATATACACATATATATAATATTTTGGACTGTTATTCATGTATTATTTACATTAGCTATATATTTACAGAAATATGAGGTCGTTGTGGTTTAGCGACACGACGTCTGACTCGACCGGTATAAGTTCGATTCCTACACGTGGGATTGAAATATTTGCATGCTAAAGTGCAGTGTTGAGTATGCTTCTCAACGAACGTCTTCTGGAAAAATGGGACGAAAAGTTGGGAACAGAGTGTCTTTAAACAAAATTTCGTCTGCGGGGATTCTTCTCAGTACGGGTACTATATATATACATACAAAATATACATACATACTATATATATACAAAACTCAGCATGAATTTTCTTAACTCGTTAAAATTTTATATTTCAGCTTCACGCTGTATCCGGCACATATCAGTAGGGCACGGGGAGGGAGTACGCAGAGGGAATCTAGTGTTAAGACATTCCGTTTCCTATTTTCCACCGAATTCTGAAGGCCTTGCGTGTAGAGTGGCGGAACTCAACGCCGCGCTATGCCTCGACACCAGAGCGAAGACATGGAAATATAAATTTTAATAAACATTTCATTTCCTGAAGTGAGGATCGAACCCACAATCAGTCGCGCTTACACTCACACTATGCCCCTGCACTACGACCGACCTCTTGTCTTGTAATTTGTATTTCATTTATCAATTTTCAGTATTTTCAGTAATTTCGTGTATCTTTGACGCTATTGTGAGTTATGAGTTCAAATTGGCTACATTTCAAATGTCTTTCAAATATCTTTATACTATAATTAAAATACAGATTAAAAGAAAAAGGTACAGTTTATTCAGAACATAAGTTTATTTATCAACATCAAGCAAAGTATTTTCAGAATAACTTAAATCTTTTTTGCGTAGAATATGAATTCATATTCTAAAAAATATAAACATGGCACGTTATAAAAAGTAATATTTCGACATAAAAATACCATAAATCATTGCCGTATTTACCGTTTCCATCAAACAATTTCGCATAATGAGAACTATAGAAGATAGATGGTAAATTTCACCAACATATTGGGACTTGGGAGGGTTAGAGAAAATGGGTTCAGCGTCGTGTTCTGACTGCGTCCTTAATTTGCATTATCATTACATTATAATCCTTATTCTCTAGGTGATAAGACGAAAATCGTGTGAAGTGATTCACATAAGCAGTTCACGGCGTAAATTGCTAGAAGGTTAACAAATATGTTATAGGGACGCGGAATTTATGATTGGACTGCCATTTTTATAGCTCGAACTCGCCGTTTAAGTGGATGAGTACACGTTATGGTAATCGTGGGTGATAATCTAAAATTTTATCGCTTATTTTGTGTGTGTGGTGTTGTGGCATAATTAAGGCGTGTCTTTGTTGACGGTAGATGTCGCTTGTGAGTTTAATTCAAACTTCAACCAGCATAGTAGGATGGAGAGAGAACTTAGCGTTATGACACTGCGTTAGCCGTTTTCCCTCGATTTAGGATATTAAATGGCGGAATTTAACACCGCGCTTTGTCTTGCAGAATGGTGAAATGAATATAGTATAATCATTCTTCCGAGTGTGGATAAAACCTGTGGATAATACCTAAATAAAAAATAAAAATAATTAAAAAGTTTCAAATAGCATCATAAATTTTATTTATCAGTAACGAAAACGAAAGATCGAAATTAAAAAGACCCAATGAGTGTGAAGATAAATAATTTAATGCGTTTGGTTTTGCCTATATAAAAGCTATTAGAAATATATTTGGCGGCGTTGAGTTCCGCCACTCAAGACACAATGCTTCCAGTATTCGGTATTGGAATGTGGGTAACCGAAATGTCATAATGGGAACGGAGTGTCTAAAAACTAGGTTTTCATTTTGCCTACCCTGCTATGTGCGGGATACAGCGTGAAGCTAAATAAATACATATGAAAATTCTAAATAGAAAAAAACCTATTTGCTTTAATGTATTTGAAAGAAAACTCGATCTACCAAATATTCAATCAAACTTTTTTAACGCGGTCGAACTTTTTGCATTACCCTATTATATATTACACGATGTTTCTAAGTGTGCTCTTGATGGCTTTAGTCTTTTATTTGTTTTTTTTTTTATATTTTACTATATTGAGGTTAAAATTTCGTTAGACAAATTTTGGTAGGGGAGAATCTTGAATATTCTACTTGGGCACAAGCGACAGGTTGTGGGTTCGATACCCACTCAAAGAAATGAAATATTTATCAGCTTCACGCTGTATCCCGCACACAGCAGGGTAGGCAGAGGGCACCTAGTGTTAAGACACTCTGTTCCCCACTTTCTGCCGAATTTTGGAGGCATTGCGTGTTGAGTGGAAGAACTCAACCGCGCTTAACCTCGAAACCAGAGCGAAGAAATGGAAATATAAATTTAAGTAAATATTTCATCTCCTCGAGTGGGGATCGAACCCACAACCAGTCGGTTTTGCAGTCACACCTCGTGCCGCTGCGCCACGACTGGCCTCATTTTTTTTTATATTTTACTATATTGAGGTTAAAATTTTGGTAGGGGAGAATCTTGAATATTCTACTTGGGCACAAGCGACAGGTTGTGGGTTCGATTCCCGCTCAAAGAAATGAAATATTTATTATTTTCGTTTTATCGCTCTGGTAACGAAGCGTTAAGTTCCGTCACTAAACAGACAATGCCTTCAAAAGAGAGACACAAAGAAAGATATTCAAAAAATCTACTCCTAAGGGAGTAAAATAAATGTCGTAGCACGGTATTTAATGTTTTAAATGGAACATTACGGGTGGAAAGCTAATCTTATATAATATAACCAAATTTATTTTCTATATGTGCATCAAAATTTTCTTCAAATAAATAAATAAACAGTAAAACATAAAAACAATATTTCGTTAACATTCTTAAAAATGGCCGTAGCGCGTGCGATCATAAGTCAAATACAACACGTCATTTTTCATTTGTGTCGCTCGGGATCGATAGAATCAGTGACACGCTTAATTTATCATGTAACAACTGCACAAAAGATTTTGGTTTTTTAATGTTCATAAAATCCATGTCTGTATAAGTATGGAAACATACACAGTTTCTAAGTTGTACGAGGACAGTTGTGGCATGGTTTTAGGTTCGATTCCCGCTCAGCGGAATAATTTTTCGTAAGCTTTCTGAGGATTCCGCATAGAGCAGGATAGGTATGTTTTGTTTTTTCAACTGAGGAAGAAAACGAAAATATTTTAAATAATATATGTAAGGGAATCGAACCGACAGCTGTGACGTTTACAGTCAGATGTTGTGCCGCTGTTGGTACAGCGGCACAACATCTGACGACCTCATAAGGGAAATGTTTAGGTATAGTAAAATGAATGAGAACGGAGTGAGTTAACACTAGTTTCTCTCTCCATACCTTGCTATGTGAATAAGTATATAAATAATCTATTTTAAATAAAAACTGGTCACATTATGTACATATAAGGAAAAATAAATCGAAAAGTAAAAGAAAATATCTACGGACAGAACAACTGATGCCTTCGTTACCTTGATATATGGATTTTGTTTATCGTCGATATAACCTTTTACATTCGAAATGTTTCGTATTTGATTATTCTGGTACATTTTTTTTACGTACGTATTAATTATTATTTAATATCTAAAGTAGATATGTATCCGAAAACAACATTTTATGTATATTATACTTATCGATAATAATATTTTAGTTATTAAGATTTATCTTCAAGAATATTTATAATGTAATATATTTATAAAATTCAATATTTTTTAAACTCTATATTTTGAACACTCGACAAAACATCATAGTCACTGAAAAATATAAATAGATTAATAACCAAATTATACGCGGTATACCCATAATATTGTTTTCTGTTTTTGGCATCACGCTGCATTCTGCATATAGTAGGGGTGGCAAAGAGCACCTACTGCTTATTCGTTCATCATCTTGCCAGAGTGGATATTGGTGGTTTATTTTCTGGCACTGGTAACAAGGCAAAGCGCGGTGTTGTGAGTAACGGAAGTGTCTTAATGGGAAACAGAGTATCTTAACAATAGGTTGCAAGGTTCCGTCCCTAGCATTCTATTTGCGGGAGTACAGCGTGAAGCTAAAAAAATAAAATAAAATATATATGTAAATATCTAATGTATATGAATTTATTTATAAGAAAGAAAATTAGTGACAATGTTAATCTTTACCTAAAAAATATTTTTAAACTATTTAAAATTTACAATCACAAAATATTCTCAGAACTTTCCTACTTAGAAGCTTTTTATTATTATTATATAATTTATCTTTATTAAAGTAATTTGATGGCTTTATGAAATTCATAGTGGAATGTTAGTTATGATTAGTGATGTATCTCATATACTAGTTGGCGCCCGCATTTTTTTTTGTCTGGAATGTAAGATGTAAAATTTTTCAATTATTTTTTTTCCCGTTTTCGGTGGAATTGCGAGAAATATACTTTTAGTACCGCTCTCCACTCCCTTACTTACCTACTAGAAAAGTTACATCTTTCTACATCTGATAGTTTCGTCTGTACGTTTTCTGGGTGTTAGGTACTCAGTTACAGAAATAATTTTATATATAAAGACTTTATTTTTATTTTATTATTATGTTTTTTTCTTTTGCAAAAAAAATACATCTCACCCAAAGTGTACAAGAAAAGAAAAAAAGAAAATATCACAGTGGCCAACGTAAATATTAAATTCGATAGATTTCCAAAGATGCTGGTCATCCATACTAATGTGGGGCGATCTCTGAAATCACTGTCCCTTCATCTTCTTTGTGCTCACATTTACATACAAAACTTATTTTAGTTCGTAATATCCTTTTCGGAGTAACAAAATATGGATATACTAAAAAAAATATATTTTTATAAAAAAAACCTAATGTTGCTTAGCTTAGTTTAATTACTATAATTTACTTAATCTTAAGAGAAAATTCTAGTAACAAAATAATGTTATTACAACACAGTGTTATAGTAAACGCAATGGTTATATTTCAATATAAAATGAATGATTTAAGTATTCCTGGTTACCAAATCGCAGCGTTGCTTTGTGCCACTAAACATATTGTATGTCATTTAATTACATTATTCATATGATTACAAAAATACTTTAGAAAAGAGTAGAAGACGGCCCGGACAAAAGAAGTCTCAGAAAAAAAAACAATATCCTGAAAGCTATATTTTCGAAATACTGTAATGAAAATAGAATATTTCTAACCTAACTTTGAGATATAAAATAAAACAAAAAATATATTAAAATATAAATATTTTGTACCAACAAAGATATATACTATAGTAAAATATGCACTATCTTGCGTTAATACGTAACTAATCTGTTCCTGACAGCCACAACAAATCACAGCGTGTTTCCGTTACGATGTCACTTTTATTAATTACTGCTTACCCCGGGCGGAGTTCTTGTGGGGGCTGAAATATGACTCGTATGAAATGGTATTAATATTTTGTGTAAGGTTTTAGCGTTTAAATAGAATAGAATTATTGATAAGATCTAAAGTTTTATTTTAAGTTTTAAATTTCAAAAGAAATATATAATTTCTTAAAAATTAAGGTAGACCAAGAATATCCTCTAACTATTCATTTTCGTTTGTTTTTTCTCCTATCTTTACTGAAATAGTATAAACTACTAGAAAGGATTTATAACAAGATCTAGAGTATTATTTTAATTATTAAATTTCCCAAGAAAGTAGTAGTTTTTTTTCTATTAAGAATTAAAGTAGACCAAGAGTATCTATTAATAAATAATTTTTGTTTGCTGATATATCAAGTATTAGTTACTCCAAAAAAATCTATTCTTTTTTAATAAAATGAACTGATAAAAACTTAGTTTTTTTGTGTTGTATCTAACATCTATCTATGTATACATATATACAACACTTTCGCCATTAAGGGACTGACAGACAACACACAGACCGGACCACTACGCTGAGTAAATCATTGAGATTTTCCATAAAGGTTACTTGTTAAGAATAATTGAGCACTAAGGAAGAATTTCTTGATTTTTTTATGGGAATTGGAAAAAATGAGATTTAAAATTTTATAGATCATGCAAGAAAAGTTGCGGGCTACGCGCTCATTAACCTATAAAAGTTGTGTCAACTTCTACGCTTAATAAATTTGTATAAAAATATCTACGAATATTTTGGCGATTAGGAAAATACATAAGTAAAAACAATCAAAATTTATTCGGATAATAAAAAATAATTGAATTATCTACCTGTATGAACCATATTACATAATATTACTATATATAATGTATCAAAATGTTGTTTATTTATAATAACTCAATAAATTGTAGCTCCGGTGTGCATGATAAATGATGTTTGATCCCTTCCAGCCAGAATCATTTGCTATGATAAATTGTTACATTTAATATTAAGATATTTGCTAGTGACCTTGGAATTTGTAATATGGGTGTAATTTGTGATTTAGGTTTTTTTAAAAAAATGGTTATTTACTTATTATTTTGATATATTTTATCCTCATAATTTTAAACAGAAAAAAAAACTGACTTTTTAATTTCAATAGGATTCCATAATCAGAACCTAAACAAACTTTCGTCAAACTATCCATAAAGAGTATTTATACTTAACTTTCCAATAAAAAAAAAATCGGTTGGCGTGGTATTGAATTATTCATCCATTTGTCGCGCAGATACTTGATGCTAATTTAAGACTTATGTGTTTTTCTCATGCATACATTTCTGACAACAGAAATGGACCAAACAGGGACCACTTAGAAAGCATTGACTTTTAAGTAAAAAAAAGACATCAAAATCGATTCGCCCAGTCAAAAGTTCCTAATTAATAAACATATTTATTATAAGAATTGAGAACTTACTCCTTTTATAGAAGTCGGTTAAAAAACCTTGAATTTGCATTTTATAAGAAGAAATAGTTCAAAAATAAAATAAAACTATTTCTAGTAAAGCCTTGAAGAATCTCTTTATAACCCATATTAACGATCTCTCATAGGTAGAGTATATAAAATTAATTATAAACACTGATACAGTGAAATTACATTGTACCTACTAACTTAAAACAAAATAAAAGAGCTCAAATTTCAACATAATAATTATAAAAGCGAATTAAAACGAACGGTTTTTGTAATACCGTTGTTGAAAGGACACGTACATTGGTAAATATTGTATAAAATTTCAAACTTCTAAATTGGCCTTCATTAGCCTACATAGCCCTTAACTTTGCTAATGGCATTCTATCTTGGGAATCCATGTTCAGTACACGTCATACGGCCGGGTTAAATGGAAAAGTTTCGTCAGCCCTTGGGCTAACACATAGGAAGAAGCTTTTAAAAAGACTACCTCCAATTATTTTTGTCAGGTAAATTACATTATTTAAAATATAAGTACCTTTGGACATTATCGTACGGGTATTTGGGGCAAGAAGGGATAAGCATGGTTGGATAGCTTTATCCAGTTCTATATATATATATATATATATATATATATATATATATATATATATATATATATATATATATATATATATATATATATATATATATATATATATATATATATATATATATATTTTTTATA
>JAATLQ010013119.1:0-36021 GCA_013421005.1 Heliconius erato x Heliconius himera | reverse complement strand
CAGACCAGGGGCTGGATCTTGCGACCCAAGTGTAACTTTAAGAGTCCCCTTTGATGCTCGCTTCCTCTGTTTGAGCTCATTGTCTAAATAATATAAATGAAAGCAATAAATGCCCAAGAATGATTAAATCCAAAACGATATATATGATAATATACGATATTCGTATTAATGTATCACTATTGATAGATAAACAAACAGCGCAAGCCTTGTGACATCATAGTTGTAATAAATAATTATTTATTTATTTTATTATCAAGGATTTATTCTGATACTGACTATAAAACAACAATGCCATTAAGTCTGTATAAAAGTCAAGGTTAACTAAAAATAAAAGACCCTTTCAGTTTCTATCGGATTAACAACATAGTATTTCTTTATTATCTTCTTGTACTTTTTCTAACATAAAGTGTTAAATATTTTTAGTACTACTTTATATCTTGTCTATTTTTGGTTTTCACATATAATTGATGATTTTTTTCTTCTTATCAGCTTCACGCTACCTAGTGTTAAGACACTCCGTTCCCCACTTTCTACCGAATTCTGGAGGCATTGCGTGTTGAGTGGCAGAACTCGACACTAGAGCGAAGAAATGGAAATATATATTAAAGTAATATTTCATCTCCTGGAGTGGGGATCGAACCCACAACCAGTCGGTTTTACAATCACACTTTGTGCCACTGCGCCATGAGTGGCCTCTCTCTTTTCTTCTTATTTTAACAATAATTTCTGTTACAAGTAATTTATATTTATTAGTCACGTATCAAGATCGTGAAATAAACTTTAAAGTGTATTGAAAGTAGCCTCTAGTGTATAGCATTTAGCAATTTCCCTCAGCTCACAGCTTTTCTGCAAAATATATCTTAGCAATAAGTTAGACTTCTAGTAAAATTTTGTTCAATATGAGTATTAAATATGGACCTTATTTTTGCAAAAATAAAACAACCACCTATAGGTGGCTGGAGTTTCATAGTAACGACTATATTTATTTTAGTATCGGAATATACGGAAAAAGCAAAGCTTACTCTTAAATTAAAGGTTTAGGGATCGTTATTGTTTTATCTTACCACATTTTTAGTCTTTCACTGACCAATTTTATTTTTAGGTTCACATTTTATTTAGGGTCACGCTGTCGTGGCGCAGAGGCATAAGCTTTCGACTATAAATGCGGTGGTTGTGGGTTTAATACCCCACTAGGGGGAATTAAATATTTAATATTATCACTTCCTTCTGTTTTCTTTCTGAGTTCTGCCTCTCAACATGCAATGCCTTAAGAATTAGCATCAAGTTCCCAGGTTCCCACTGCTTATCCTGCTATGTACATGGAAAACTTAGAGTCAAGACACTATTTTTTTAAGGTAAAGACAAGGCAAACGAGCGTTCGGGTCACTTAATGGTAAATAACCACCGCCGCTCTTGACCACATGCAACACCAGAGGAGCTACAGGTGCGTGGAGCCTTTAAGGTGGAGATAGACGCGCTTTTTGAAGGTTCCCAACTAACCTAACACAAAGCCATACGTTCTCATCACATACATAAGTTGGTAAAAAGCATATAAAAATTTCGACGTAGCTTGATAAGAACGTATGGCTTAGTGGTCAGAATGCCTGGTCGGCTTCCAGTAGGCGCGGGTTCGAGTGCCGCTACGTTAAAATTTTTATACGTTTTCTAAATTAGTATCCTTTAAAATCACTTTCGAGAGCAAGGAGGTGATAGCAATATGCTTTTCGTTAGATAGATTCCAACCATCACCTTTCCTCGGATCGGATGGACAAGAGCGTTCTTCCACAAGTCTGCGACTACGCTAACTGAATAAGAGTGCCGAAACAAACGCGTTAGCATCGGCACATGAACGGAGCACTAAAGGAGATGCCATCTTGCTGACTCGACTTGTGAATGTCCCAAAGAAGACAGAGCTATCTTAACATTTTTTTGGATGAACTTAACTTCAGGTATAGATAGAGCTCTGGCACCGCGGGATGGTCAGCAGTGTTGTTCCTCGGACTTGTAGTACCAGACACGACGAGTTGCGGATGTTGTGCGACTACCGCATTTAATGGGCACTACACTCCGTACAAGGCATTGGTCTGAAGACCCCAAAGGGGCGTCAACGACAACCTGGTACTGTTCCGGATGTGAAGTCAGCAGTAGGTCCAATAAGGGGGCATTGTGGTTGTCCACGTCTGAGAGTCGCGAAGGCAACTCAACCAATTGGGACAATCTGTTCGACATAACAAAGTCAAATAGAGTCTTCTCGCGTGATCGGTGGTACGTGGTCAAACAGGTTGCGACCTTCAAAATTAAAAGGCGACTGAAACTTCAGTCCTCCCTACAGAGACCACAGCATGAGGTATAAAGTTATGTTCTATTTTGTAGCCGCGGTATTGAAGATAGGCTGTGTCGCTCCATGTTAAGCGTGGTAGTGGTTGCCGTGGAGCGTAAGCCTCATTTGCCTTGTCAATAGCGCGGAACTGTGCCCTCCCCAGAATACGACGGGTGGCGTGAGTGAGGTGGCTGAGACTCAGAGAGGGATTCCCCAACACTGGAGGTCTTGGGATAAATTGTCTTCGAGTGCCGCGATCATGTTCCAGGAAGGGTGGGGGTCTTTTCTACATGCATTCTCCTATTGTACAACATTATCTCATGGTTGACCGAAACGGCATAATCAATGACTAGAACAAAACAGAGTTTCTGAACGTCTGGACTCTCTGCCTATCCTACTATTTGGAATAAAGCATAAAAAAGAAAATTATAAATCCGGATAATTTATCAAAGAACGCTACAAATGCTCGTATCAATGTCCAATGGAATTTGTATTAAATTAATTTTGTAAAGGTCAAATATTTTTCCTTAATACGTAATGTACCAAAAAAATACAAAAATCAGTAATTTATTACTTACCCAAATACATTATTTGTAGTTTTATATCATATTTTTATTGGATATTTATATAACTTGATTTTTATTTGTTTTCCTCGTTCATTCAATGATTTCGGCTGGTGAGGTGGCTGAGACTCAGAGAGGGATTCCCCAACACTGGAGGTCTTGAGATACATTATTATATGTATATGGTGGGTTAGTAATAAGAAATATATAATACGAGTACAAAGATGTTACTTTATAGAATAATATTGTTATATCTATTTGCATAAAAAATCCAGAAACTCCACTCTCTAGATTGCGACCGAATTCGTCATTTTTCCTTATCCAATACCACAAACCGCTGAAAATTCAAATTTATATCGTAATTTCAAAGGTATTTTGTAATTGAAATATCTGGAAAAAAATCCCATGTAAATGAGGAACTAATTTCAATATTCTTTTATAGTCAAGAATTTCTTTGAGTGAAATTAATAATATCCCTGTGTTTTTAATTTTTCTATACAGTTATTAATATAATTATTAATATCGTCGACGTTGTAATATATTATTATTCGATAAATTTAATCAAATATTTCCTTAGCGCTGTTCTTAATATAAAATCGAGTATATTGTATGTAATGTATGTAATAAATTTTTATAGTTATCTGTGTTTTAACTACGAATAGATTTTGTGTTTTACTTTTTAACATATAAAATGTCAAATAATTAAAATTGTTATTTTCTATAAAGATATGTTATATTGTACAACCACAACGTTAAGAGCGTCATAGTGCAGGGGCCAACGTTTGACTGTGAAATGCTCTGGTTGTGGGTTCGATTTTCGCTGAAGGAAATATATTATTGTCATGTCAAAGTGCGGCCTTGATTTTCTTCACGCAACTCCACGGAAATTTTGAGGAACGTGAGAAACGGAGCTCTGACTGCCTGAAAAGTGTAAAGTTGCTTGCTTGACACTATAAAGTTAGAACAACTTGTAACAATCTAACTATGGCATATTCTGTGAAGATCTAAATAAGGTGATCCAGGTAAGTAGGCCATATTAACTGTTTTTTTTCATTATGTCGCCTAGTGCTTATAAACGGCCCGTTCTCTTTTCATTTTCTGGTTTCAATAAAATATTCTACCTATCTTTCTTTCATTTTCATTATCATTTCCTATAAATTTTGAATTCTAAGGCAAGCAACTTAACTGCCAACAACATACCAGTAAAATATTTATAAAAATACGGTGTAAAAAGAAATTTTGTACTAACACTCAGTAGAACTTTATGTGAAATATATACCAAACGTTGCCCGTGTAACGAATGAGCGGGTCAAATAAGATTTTTATGTTACCTCGAAAAATATAAAAATGCGTGTTTCGGATCATCGTAAAAGTTTATTGCGAGACTGAAACACGTTATACTTGCACTTAAATCTATTCCACTAGAGCAGGGGTTCCCAACCTTTTCTTGATCAAGGACCACTTTTATATCATTCTTGGTAGCAGGGAACACTTTGCATGTAGGTATAATAAAAATTAACTGTTATAATTAAACATAAACTTCGCCTCACCGGCACCAGTCATAAAATTAAAGTCGTTCGCGGACCATATTTATGCTTCTACAGACCACTGGTGGTCCGCGGACCACTGGTTGGGAACCACTGCACTAGAGCGTATATAGGACAGGACTTGGGTTACTTTGGCTAGTTGAATATTTTATAAGAGTCCATGCTCAAAGTGTTTTGGTTAAAAACTGTGGGAGTTATCCCTAAAAGTACGTACATATGGTGACTTAACGATAAGTGCTACTAGCTATATATGCGTTTGAAATTAATATATTCATGAATGTAATTGGGTAATTAGGAACATACTGTTTACTAGTGACTTGTTCGTTGCTTTGCTCGCTAGTACTACATCATTATTAAAAAAAAACAAACCAAATCATTGTTTTTACTATCATCATCCTCAAAGCGGTGGATCTAAAATATTAAGTACAATTTTTATTTCGATCGAATTCTATATTTCTCCTTTTTTATATATTATTTAATATGGAGAGATTTTAAGTAAAATTAAACCATCAGTGTTAAATTAATTTTGAATCGAACTAAAAATCATACTATCCACCGAACCCGTTGGCCAAAAAAAACTGGTTTCTCAAATAAAAAAAAAATGAAGAAAACAAAATTTAAATTTATGATTTACATCACCGGGTGTTTTGATAAATATTTTCACTTCCAACATCTCGATGCTAGCTAGCCATTGTGGAGATCGTAACGAAGCTGTAAAAGATAATGCGTCAAAATTCTCCTAACTTCGCCACAGTTCGTTCAAAGTTTTATGTAAGCGCGTGGTCAAATGTAATCTGATTTATTGTGATGAAATTTCTGCAAGGTTTGTTTTACTAAAGTTATTGTTTGGCTGTTTTTTATTTATTCTGAAAAAAGATAACGAATTTCTGATTCTATAATCATACTGTGTTTTTAATTTCTAATACAGGTATATATCAAACTTGGAAATTAATCATGGCATTGTTTGAGCGTATCTGATTGAAGTTGGAACACGGTGTTTGCGTGTTCAAATCCAGCAAAGTAGATATATAGGACCTAGTGTCAAAACACTTAATATCCCATTTTCATGTTACCAGAACGAAGAAATTAATATAATTCCTTCCCCCTAGTGGGAATGAAACTGGAAGATCGTCATTTTTATAGTCAAGCGTATTGCCATTGCGCTATGAAGGGCGAGTTCCTTCTGGTTTACAGCAATTTAGTCGAATAAAATCAAAATATTTAATTAAATTGATATAACTTTTTATTGACTAATCGATTGAAATAACCAGAAGCCAGTCAATACGCAGGGGCACAAGTGACTATAAACGCGACAGGATGAGGGCTCAATTCCCATACGAGTAAATGAAATATTTAATATTTTTATTTCTTACAATACCTCTAGAAATCGGCGGAAAGTTGAGTGTCTTAACACTAGGCTTTGCCTTCTTTGCTAGATTCAGGGTACAGAGTGTAGCAAGAAGTATATTTTTTTGGATTCCGTACCTCAAAAAAATAAAAAAACAATCTAAAGAAAGAAGCAAATCCGAAAACTTATAGGTATGCTACACCTGCAAACTTAAGTTTACCAACTTTAGTAAGTTGTACTTCACGTTTGTCTACGTAAATCAGGACGAAAACTACGATGGTTAAGTTCGATTTGCACCTCACCGCTTTTTTTAGATTAATCTTATTTTATTTTATATCACAATTTACTTCAAAATAAATTATACAAACTTTTAAAATGCTTAATTTTAAGACAACATTCTTACTTATTCACCGGCAAAACAGCATTTTGCGATGCAATAAGAACGATGTGGGAACATAAATTCACTCGCAAGTATATTGGACACTTGGACAGCGATCTACTAAGCACTAACGTGCTGTTACACCGACCAACCAACTTACATACCGTTGTTAAAGTATGCAAGTCTTGACTTGCGTTCAAAATGGTTCAATATTTGAAATCTTGTGATTAATTAAAAAAATAAACATAAAATTTGCATGGTAAGATTTACAAAGTCGATTAGGGGATCACCCGTATCCTTCAAGTATACAATAAATCAATATATATATATATATATATATATATATATATATATATATATATATATATATATATATATATATATATATATATATATATATATATATATATATATATATATATATATATAATTTACATTTTGAAATATTGCGATACATTAATAGGTCCTACTATGGTGGCACTGAGACGACATCTAACTGTGAACGAGATGGTTATGGGTTTGATTCTCTTTTTCCTATCATACTCTATTGTATGGTTAAAGTATGAAGCTGGAAAATTAATAAGTAAAAAGGGTGACTATTTTTTTCTCTCAAAATTTAAACTTTTGTCTATATAAGATCAGTTCATATTGAACTATATATATTTATTTATTTAGAAAAAAATAAGTAAGTGTGGAACAAGACTTTAAAAAAAAAATTATAGTGCATATTTTTTTTAGTCAAGTTACTATACAATATTTAACACAACGTTATACATTTTTATTTATAATTTTTTAATTGATGTTAAAATTTTTTATACAAAACATTATTATTATATAACTCTGACTTTATGTTTGTTTTTGATTGTTTGTTTAGATACTGCGATAAGAGTTTATTATATTCAGATGAAGGAAAAAAAATAGAAAAGCGGAAGACAGAGCGATCAATCACAAGATTTTTCCTGCCTTCATTTTTTTTATCTTCACGCTTTATTCTGTTTCAGGGAAGGTAAAAGAAATCTAGTGTCAAGATATTCCATTCCATGATTTCCGCATAAATTTCAATATATTGCCTGTTAAGAAGTGGAATCCAACACCGCTTTTGGTCATCTTAGCATGAAAATGAAAATAATTTATTCCTCCAAGTTGGAATCTAGCCTACAGTCGTCATGTGTATGAGTCGGATGGTCCGAAGATCTCACCTTGACACCTCGTTTTGCCTATAAAATAATTAAAAATATATATATTTTCTACATATTTATTATAAACACGTCCTAATACCACAGCCACGCGAAACTTGTGAGCAAGGTGAGAAACTCTTCATTGTAGATTTGTTTGATAAAATAAAATTGGGCCACGTAATCAGATTTGCGGATGAAAACAGCCTGTTTGCACCCTAACAAATTTGTATTTGTTTTTAAATTTTTCTACTTGTTTTCACGTTGTTATGAAAAATGAAAAAAAAATAATTTAATAAAAATGTTTTATTATTCACGCCGTTCGTTGATGTTATGCTGCAGCTTAATGGAGAGAATATTTATGTATCATGTCTTTTTTAGCTTCAACCTTTGTCCTGTAGGCAAAAAACACAGAGTGTTAAGAAATGCGAAAAGCAGAAAGTAGAGTACCCATTCTCCGCTCGAATTCGAGATGCTCGAAGTTGAGTGGCTAGATCAGGTAAAGAAGGAAAAAAGAAGGAAGTTGAAGTTCGAAGACTTGTATCCAAGAATTATTAATTAATTTATATTAAATTAGATTTCTTTTACAATTTTCTACTTAAAGTTACTAAGTACTACAGCCTATCGTACTAAATGTAATGACTATGGCATGAAGCTTTCTTGGTGCTTTCTTACAGATGAGGACTAATCAAGGATTTCCATGAGAGGTCATCACTTGACGTTTCGTTTATGGGCAAAAATTAGAAGAAAATAAAAATGAATAAAACGACGCTATTGTTAAATAAAAAGTTCGTTATTCGAAGTAAAATCCTCATTTCTAACAAGCGTATGTGTCTCCATACATACATATATCACACTCGTCACGTCTCAGCTATCTCTGTCTGTCACGTGGCTGATAGGATAATGGAAGAACCAGCCAGAATTTTAAGTAACTGTTTGGGATAATGAAAAAATATAGCTTCTGTAATATATTATGCACTTCTATTTTTAGATATTTTGATGAAATAGAGAACTCTGTGGTGTAGTTGTTAAGTAATAACGAAGTCTTGAAATTATCTTTGGATCACAAAGAAAAATAATTTACATTAACATTAATTTTCATATTAAATATCTTAAAAATCGATTTTGAAGCTTCACGCTTTTTTCCCTATAACATATAGACAGAATTTAGTTTTCAGACACTCGGCCCTCCACTTTGTGCTTATGACAGAAACACGTACTCGCGTGTCTAAGTATCATGTAAATTAAAATAAGAAGGTTAAAATCTTTAACATTATTTTAATATCCTTACTCTTGAGGCAAAACGTGGCGTTGAGTTCCGCTCAACACGTAATGCTTCAGGAGTTGAAATACTTAATGAGAACGGAGTGTCTTAGCACTAGGTTCCCAGGTTCCCCCTGCCTACGTTGCTATGTGTCGGACACAGCGTAAAGCTAAAAAAAACACCGAGCAGCGGTTGAACCCTTAACCACGTGAGACGCGAGAAATAAACGCGAGTTTACAGTCAAACGCTTTTTGACTGCGCCACGGTTTCAGTATTTCAATCATTATTCCTGATCAAAGATACCCATTAGTCTTTATAATATTTTTTTACATTAAAAATAAAAATAATATTTACTGTTAGAAGCTTACTTTATATGGAAAGTATTAAACTCGTTTCAGCTTCATTTATTACTACAGCGCTGGGTAGTTAATTTTCACTTTAATTAAAAATAATTTCTAGTAGCTGCTATATACTGATACATAAAAAAAATAAACGAAGATCTATGAGAACAGTTTTATGTTTGTATACGTATTTTGTTGGTTATTTTACTATTATTTATGTTTATAATTAAGTGAAAGGCAGTATAACTAGAACTATAATATATGATAAGCCTACTGCTAAGATTAAAATGATAATTTAAATTTTATTTGAAAATTGAAAGGTTTAAAAAGAATTAATAGTGATGGAGATACTTTCGTGATGATTACCTGATTATAAAACTAACTATAGCTGGCTATTGTGTTATATTTTAAAGTTTTTGTTTGCTTATTTGTATTAAAATATTTTAAAATATATTCTCATCCATTTGTGACAGATCGTGGCAACATTAGTTTATATATTTCTGTAACGATTCGTAATACATTACCTCTTTGAAAGATATTGAATGATAAAGTAACTAGCGATGGGGAGTGAATTGACCAATTTCAAAAGTTTGAGGTTGAAAGTTTTAAGTTTTACTTATTAAGAGTTATTAAGAGTTATTATTATTAAGAATTTCCTTAGTGTGGAATAACACTTTAAAAAAATTAAAAATATTTTAGGTTAAAACCTAAAATATTATTATTAGGTTAAAACCTAATTCTTTTTAACATTTTTTGTGTTTTTAACATGTGTTGTAACGAGTGTGCGCTTAATAAAGTTTGCAACGTTTGCCTGTAAACACCATTATTGTGGGTTCGATTATAAACTATAAACTTCTATTTTCTCGCTCTAGAAGACAAAGTCTCAAATTCAAGTGGAAATCGAAGAACTTATAAATAATGCAGTTGAGTGTTATGCACATTATAAATAAATATATAATAACTTATTATATTCAAAATATAATCATAATAATTTTTAAATCATTATATTCGATTACAGTTTTTTTACATCGATTGATACATCAATCACTATGACCAAACTATTTAAAAAAGAAAACAATTTGATTCCTTCAATACTTTAATTCATTAAGCTATCGAGACTGATTATAAATTTACCTATACAATACCCACCTAAAAACGCTATACGCTTCTAACAGAGTCTACACAACTTAAGCAATTACTGTCAATTAACTCAATTTGACAGGATGAAAACGAAAATGAATTTTATTTTCTACGGAAATCAAGTGAACGCTGAACGACGCTCTCGTCGCATATCGGGGATTTAAACAAAGTGCCATAATCGTGCAATTTTGCAGCTTAATGGCCCTCAATACGCGTTGCGACGCTTGCTGAGATAATGATGGTACGGAATGATATTGCTGTATTTGAATGAATAAGATTTAAAATGGTTTTGAATAAAATATACAATAGATTGATGTCAGCATTTATTTTTAAAGAATTATTTTTTGTAAAATAATTGTTGTGTTTATAGGTAATGTTAACAGATAGTGGATAAGTTTTTTCAGTCTTTTCAAACGTTTGGACTTTAGGATTGCATTTAGAAATAAGTATTGTAATAAAGAAATGGAATTACTAAGGAGGCCGTTGTGGCGCAGTGGTACATGCATGTATTTTCATTTCCTCGCCTTAGCAAAGGGGCAAAGCGCGACGTTAAGTTCCGCCACTCAACACACAACACCTCAGGAATTCGGGGGATGTAACGACAAGCGCGGAACAGAAGTGCATCCATGGGAAACAGATTCCTTACACTAGGTTCCCAGGTTCTCTGTACTAACATTGTTATGTGCAGAATACAGTGTAAGCACGTGTATAGTCGTGCTTACATCTTAAAAAACATTGGAATAAATCAAATCATATATACATTTCTTGAGAAAACTAAACACTTTGTTGTACGTACATAGTCTTTACGCTCGGAATATTTCAAAGTTATTTTTCCTTTTGAAATGCTGAGATGTTTTAAGTTCTTCTGATGGTGCAGTTTCAAAGGCTTCTATTTCCGACAACATAAATATAGTTTTGTTTTCAATAAATATTTTTAGATGTAGTAGTATTCTTAAGATACTTTTTTTGTGCTTTTACTATTTTTATTCAGTAGTTAAGTATTTTTTCGTATTTTATTTTATAAAAATATTTTTATAGCTGACAAAAATATTCACGCTGCAGCAGAAAGAACCTGAGTCTGAACGTAATGTTCCGTACCAAGACAATATCCATACATTGATATCTAAAGTTTCAGCCAAATGAATAAAACGCTTCTTTTAAAGCAATATCAATGCAGCAGTGTCCCATGCAATTCTTTTTATTTACGTAATTTTTATATTGTATATATTTTTAAGAGCAAAAATTGGTGAAATTAGAAGTTAGGAAACTTACTCAGGATCTCAGGCACGAAACTAAATTACAATTCACGTAATTTCAATTACAATTAGCTCCTAAATCACTCTGGGATCTCCCTAGATTCTTTCTTAGCTCTGTATACAATGTGTCAAAGTATCTCCCTACTTTCTCTAATTAAAAATCTGCTAGTTTTATAATTATACAAGATGGAAGCGTCCGCTCTTCTTTTACGGGAACATCATAAAGGTAATTTTTTTAAACAAGACCTAAAGTAATTAATCAAGACACCTCAACAGATTAGACGTAGGATCTTTCTTCATTTCACGATGTTTATCCATACCTGTGTTTCGTGTGACGCAGTTACGCATAGATACCAATAACGTAAACACATACTACTACAAAAATACTACTAAAGGTTAATCAACTTTGAACTTTGCCGCCAATACCTACGACTCGATTTCGGAATGAGGAGTATGCGGCGATTTCCCTTCGATAGGTTTGTATGCGTGCGTTTTTCTTGACAAATGGCGTTTTATATTACAACAATAATTTTATTATTTATTTTGTTTGAAAAAACACTTTTTCATTTTTGGAAAAAAAAATATTGTATTAGGCTTTTATAGAGTAGTTAGAACTGTGATTTCATTTAAAGTGGTGCTGACACTTCCACCCTGTACTTTCTTATATAGCTTTACTTTGACATCTTAAATCTGACTATCTATTTAAAATTATATTATTATATAAGGTCGGACAGTCATTAAAATATTTGGTTTCTATCAGTATAGATAATTTCTAAAAATTTTTGACTGGAACGGTCTATTAGAGTCGGTGGTACTTTTTTATAGGCCTGCTACACATATTGATTTGTCTTGACGATTCGAATGTAACCGATTTTTTGCTGCTTTTAAAAAGAAAAGAAAAGTATGCAAATTAATATTAAAAGTAGTAAATTATCTACAAAACTGTGCAATTTCAACTTTATTTACACGGTTTCACACTTTGAATGTACTCTGTATAATCTCTTGGCACAAAATGTAGTAATGAATATGCCTGTGGTACCTTTATGTTAGGAATTGCTGCTGGAATTTGTTAAACTTGTCTGTTTAATAAGTGCCCAAATCATATTTATGTTTTTAATGTATTTAAATATTAGTATTAAATATTTTGTTGAATTTAAAAAATATATTGTTTAGTTCTGCCACTTAACACACAATGTCTCGAAAATTGTGCAGTGCTTGGGGAACAGAGTAGATCTTAATACTAGGTTCCCTCTGCTTCCCATATCAAATAAACTTTAAGTATTTATGTTATTTCTCTATATTTTATTTATTTTGCTCTTCCACAGTTACACGGCAACATGTTTCTGGTTAGAACAATAGGTGTCATTGTGGGCCTAAATGCGTCCCATTATAGGTGAATAATTTCTGAAAGCTAACGGTTACGGCCATTGTAATTAAAACTTATTAATTATAGTCGTTCTTTCTGTAATGTCACGTATGTTTACTATTAGATGAGACTTTCTATGTATATTTAAAGCATAAAAAGGAAAAGTAACTTAATGATAAAAACAAACAGATAAAAGTTACTATTTCTTTTGAATCGCTAAATCTTAGCAAAATTCTTTTTAGCAGCTTTACATTTAGAAGTCTTCGCAAAACAGATACAACCCACACTAAACAGCCAAGATACTCTGGCCTCCGCCTTGTTTGAATTCAAGACTTTGCGTATTGAAAGACGGTACTCAACGCCGCGCTATATTTTCCTATAGCGGAGAAATGCATCGTTTACAGACCAATCAGATCCAAATACACCACAATCATCTCTAATAATGATATGAAACATATTAAATAACACTAGTGACCAATATATTACCCGCACGAAGGCCAATCGTCAATCTAGATTAGAGCTATGGGTAATTAATCTTATTTTGGCCGATAATCCGTCTCTCAGGAGCACTGAGACCGTTCCGTATCCATCTACCGCAATCCCGGATTTATCTCCTAGGTACCATACAAACTTATGTGGTATAGTAATATCGAGCTTCTGAATTATTTATGAGGATGTGGTTTTTTTTTTTATTTACGTTTTGTGATAATGTGTTATGATATTGTGTGTTACCTAAGTAAATATAAAATTTTATAATATAATAAGTCATCAATAGTTTTTTTTTGTTTTAGTTATCTAAATTATTACTTTTTTAAGCTTCCTGATGTATCCTGCACAGAGTATAGTAGAGAACCTAGTGTTAAAACTTGTCACTTTCCGCCGAATTTGACGCATCGCGTGTCGAGTAACGAAACTCAATGCTACATGTTGCCTTATATATATTTTTAAGCTGCCTAACTATTTGAGTATCTTGCAGAAGAAAACGTCAAGAAAAAAAATTGATTTGAAAAAAAATGTCAATAGAGTATCTTGAAGAAGAAAACGTCAAGATAAAATCAATATTATTATTTTCTGGTTTTCTTAAAAAAACACATACATATACAATAAAACAGATACAGTTGATGCAAAAAAAAACAAACAGAAGGATTGCTTTATTAGATGAATGCTCCCTATAATACGGGCTTCGTTTACAGAACAAACAACTCATCAGGCTAACTAAACAGAAGTTCGCCTTCGCTCCCAAAAGTGGGGTTTTTTTTAAATTAGACATGACTAGTGACCTACGCGTGGCTTTGCCTGCTTTAACTTGTTGTTATATAATAGTCCTGGCTCTGATTTTATGATCTAACAAATGCAAAACATATTCTAAGCGTCGCTTTTACTCGTATAGTAGATTAGACCGAGGGAATCAAGAGTTGAGTTGCTTCATACCAATCTACCCTTTCTAAATATTGCGTGTTGAGTGGTGGAAAACAAGTAATTTACAATATGAAAAAATGTTAATGTATTTAATGTTATATTCAAAATAAAAATTATAAGTCATAACTGCTAGAATTGAAGTTCCTATTACTAAAAACACAAAATGTGACTGTAAGCATGACAGATTCTGGATTCAGTTCCCACTTGAGGAAATAAAATAATTAATATTTCCATTTCCTACGCTCTGGTGTCGCGGGAAAAGCGCGCCGTTAAGTTCCACTGCTCAACACGCAATGCCTTCAAATTTCAGAGGAAAATGGGGAATGGAGTGTCTTAACACCATATTCCCTCTGCCTACTTTGTGGGCGAAACAAACTACAAACTACTTATTAAAAAAAATCCTAAGTGTGGAATTGCATGTTTAAAAATATTTAAAAAACCACAAACTTCTATCAATTATTTTATGTACGGTTTATATTTCTTATGTGTGTATAATATATAAGAAAAATAAACGTACGTATATACATATCAATAATAATTACTATATAAAAAAAAACAACAAAAACCTCAAAGTTACCTCATATATCAAACATCCCAGTTATTGATTACGGCACCAAGAGAACGATCTGCACAATTAAGCATGAAATAGGTTCATGCTACGTCAGCTACGATATTAAATGGTGATGCAGCTCTGAGGTGAAACTGCGGATATATCTCATAATCGGAGTAAAAATGAACGTTATTATTTTACAGGTTTTTCCCCTTTTTGCTTTATATTAATTTTATAATTGATGGTAAATCTGTTTTTTTCTGATAAATCTGTTGTTTTTGTGATTATTTTGTTATATTTGTATAGGCATAATGTAGAGTGTTTAATAAAAAGGGGCACAAATTTGAAGTGATTTTCTGTAAAAGTTTATATGTGTTTCAGTAAAAGTATGGCAAAGAATAGAAAAGAATTAATACATAATCTTTCCCCTGAGTAGATAATGAACCCATAGCTATATTTTTTAATATCTATGTTTTTTTTTAAATCAATAATCATATATATATATATATATATATATCTTAGTTTTATATTTAAAACCTTATTCAATATCCAGTAAAACCATTACCACTGTACTAGAGAGAGATATGATATTACATGCGATGGCTGATACTGATATAAGAGAGTTTATATCAGTATCAGCCATCGCATGTAATTTCATTTGCGTGGACTTTAAAACGTAGATAGAAAAATTCTCTTTTCTATTCCCCTAGGATTGCTAAGATCCTTAGAAGATCCCTCCTTGGTGTTCTCTTGCACTTCGTCACCTACCTACATGCCATATTACAGGTCTAAGTCCACTAGTTTTGTCTGTGAGTTGTCTGCAAGCCACTTACTAAAGGAAAAGACTATTGTACATATAATACTAACGAACCATTGGCGGAGTCGCCCGCTTGTACCACATGATTATCTATTTACTCATTTCAATTGCTTTCGGGTTCCAATAGCATTTTCATTTTTAACACTCTGTAAATGTAAAACTAAAGTTTTAGCCAATTCAATAAAATATTTATATTGTAGCAATTTTATCGAATAAAAAAATTTACTAATATTTTTTTTTATTTAAGACGGATTCAAGTAAAACAAGGATTTAATGTTAAGGGAAATTGCCAGAACACAAAAGTGAACGCACAGATAAACAAACAAATTTTAAAAATCATTATTTTGACTTCTTTTACATTGATAAAAGTCTACAATAACAGATTTCCATTTACAGACAGCTATCGGTTACAATTTTATTATATGTATAGATATAGATAGACCTCGTAAAAAATATTATAGTCATAATCCAAGTCAAGTCCAAGTTCTATTGAGTGTGAAATGAGATTCTTTGAGGACAATGTTGATCCTGAATAGAGATCCTCCGGATTAATGACTGACAAACAGTTGAAAATGACGTGCGATAATAGAATTTCTATCACAAAAGATTATTGATATCTATCTGATAGGTATTAAGGAAAGAAACCATTGTGAATAGTTTTTTTTATTTATTTGACAAAGTTATTTTGATACAACATACAAGATATATTTATACAAGAATTGGATTTCGAGTTTACCTTTAAAATCTGTAATAAATAGTAATAATAATCTATCTTCTTACTTATGAAAACTTATGTTTTTTAATCTTTTTTTTTATTATTATACATTATTGTTACATTATTCATAATGTACTACTTTTAAGTTATGTTAATGTATCAATATACGTAATATTTTTTAATTTCACACATATGTTTTTTAGAGCAGGATAACTAGAAAGCATCTGGCGTTATAAGCACTCTATTTTTTGCCCAAACTGTTGCTTACTTTCTTGGATAATAATTACCCGAACAGGAATGATCCTACAATCTCCGCGTCACATTCATTCACTCATTGTGCCACGATGGCTTAAATATAATAAAATATTATAAGCACTTTAAGATATTGAACTGTTTCCTAGTAGTTATTTATTCATAAATGTTATATTTAATTAACAATTCGGAGGATTTCGTACAGCCTGTACGTCAGTACTGTGTATTTCTAAAACTATAAATGATAAGAAATGTTTTTATTCATTTCTTATTATTAATGTTGCTTTCTCCAATTTAAATAGAAATGACCCATTACATTCTCCCTTAGCAACGTATATCAACGTCTTACCCACCATTACACCACTAATCGTATAGGATTCCGCTGATGACTTTAATTAATAGCCCACGCGTCCTTCCTCTGATCTTCTGAGACGGCAGTATTAAATTAAGGGACTGGGTTTTATAATGCTTGCATGAAATTAATGTATGAATTCATATTAAATTTAACATTATATAATTATTTGACGCAAAATTACGTTTTATTTTCAATATATTTTTCAAGGGCCATTTATTTATTTCTTTAGAGATAATTTAGTTCTTTATTAAAAACTAAATAAGTAACTAAATTTTATGTATATCTATCGGAAAATGTCCGTCACGCTGAACATATTTAAATGTTAATAATGGAGTTTTTCCTTCTTTTTATATTATAACTGATCTATTATGGTTCATTAAAAACAAACAATTTGGTATATCCCAGGTTTGATATAATATAGCTAAAACAAAAAAAACATCAAATCTATCTAGAAATTCCGAGAATGTACGTTTGCAAGGAGATGAACTAACACGACAAATTGTAAAATAATATACTCAAAATATTTTTTTTGATGTTTATTTTTAAAGTACAGATTTTTGTAAATATTTACAGCTTAAAGATTTTTATTATAATGACGTTGTCTATCACCGTTTATTGTATAATCATGATAAATAGAATCACGACAACATTGTGATTTGTCACTGTCTCAGTACAGGTGCTGCAGTGTTGTTGTTATTTGTCTTACCAGATATACACAGTCCGCGACGTTTTGACAACTGAGAAAGAGATGAAGGCACCTTTTGTACTGTTGGCAGCAACATAGATTTGACAACATTAACATATTTAACTTCACGCTACGTTCTTCACATACTTCTTTCGCCTCCTCCACTGCCTTACTTGCTTGCTTTAAGCTGTCTCCGCATATCCTTCGAAGAGATCGCAGCTCCACAGCATTCATCTTTCTTTCATTATGCTTCTGTAGTACCCACATTTCGCTGCCGTATATCAGCGTCGGTACCAATACTGATTTGTCTACGAACAAACGTGCAGATATACTGACGTTTCGCCTTCTCGTCAATGCAGTCTACTGAACATACTTACCAAATACACCACTTCCTTCACTTTTTCTAATAGCCCACTTTCACTGATCTTACATTCCATCCATTCTTTATTACTTTTAAGCACCAGAACTGTAGCCGTTTTCACCTTACTCGCTTTCAGGCTTATGATATTTAACAAATTCATTTTTATAGAAAAATATATAGATGTGATCAAGCCATAAAAAAAGAAAAAAGTGCCTCATGGTTTCTGATGATATAACGGAAAAATTAACTAATAACTTAAACAACACATCAGACGAGAATAAAAATATCACGTGTAGAAGAACTGATATACTTTTTTACGTTGGATTTTTTTTATTCATTATAAACTTTATTTTTAAAAGCATTTCTCTGCTTAAGCCTGGCGAATTGTAATTATCTATATATTAAAATTAGAATTTTCCGTTCTGTGCTACTAAATTATTATTGTAGTAACAATCAACTAATATTCATTACCTTATGTTATATAATTAAACGTTTCAATTTATTTAACTTTAAATTTATATAAAGAGTTATTATTCATATATATTGAGGCCAGTCGTGGCGCAGCGGCACGAGGTGTGACTGTAAAACCGACTGCCACTCAACACGCAATGCCTTCAGAATTCGGCAGAAAGTGGAGAACGGAGTGTCTTAACACTAGGTTCCCTCTGCCTACTCTGCTGTGTGCGGGATATAGTGTGAAGCTGTTTTTTTTTTAGTTATTATTCATGTAATACATTTAGTTACCTGTAAGCGCAAATGCCGTTCCTTAAAATACATATGAAGAAATTAGTTCTCTATTACAATTTGAAACATCACATTCTCCTTTATGTATATAATAGAGCAACCTTTACAATTAACTATTTCTTACGAATCTTGTAACTGACTCTCCATTCTACTCGATAAAATATTTAAATAAAATTATCTAAATAATAATTTTAATACTTTAGTATGACTCGTGATACGTCTAATATAGATAGAACTCTTTCGTAGTAATCGTAAATAATCCAAGATCTTTTAGAGATTCAGAGGTAACAGTATTAATATGAAATGTACCATAAATTTAATATAAGTACAAATAAAATATATTATGATAAACAACATATCATAGTCTGTCCGTTTTAATCTCCCGTGACATTTCTTAAGTATATCGAAGACGTACTATCCTCCTCTCAGTTATACCCAGTTATTACTGACAGTTATAGCTAAGGGGGGATGGTGAGTGGCCCCGCACCCGCCACTTACCGTGGATTCCGGCCGTTCGGCTCTGAACCCTCCGGGACGGATCGGAATAGCTAATATTTATGATTCTCATAATGCTTTTGCGAAAGATCAATTATTAAATAACTGATTCAAAGACCAAAGTCTATAATATACATGTTTGTAATGGAGTTCAGCTTCACGCTGTATCCCGCACACAGCAGGGTAGGGGCCGTTCAAGTATTACGTAAGCACTGTAGGGGAGCGGGGGGTCTTGGTTTTGCTTATTTTTGATGACATAGGGGGTAGGGGGGTCTAGCTAGTAATTACGTAAGCAAAAGTTATTCATTTTTTCATATATATTATCGCTATATTTGGTAGACGTATGTATGGTAGACGATGTAACTATTAGTTTTATAATATAATGTATAAGTTTATTATATTTATTTAGCGGGGATGGTACATTGTCAAGAGTCTAAATTTCAAATTTTATAAAATACTGTGGCGATTTAAGGATTTTTCCATACAAACTTTCAACCCCTTATTTGCACCCTTAGGGTGTAAATTAAAATAAACCACGAAACATGTGTTCAATGAAATATTTTTAAGAGTCTGAATTTAACTTTTTAAAAAAATCGGTGCTAATTTAATTTTTTTTCCATACAAACTTTCAACTCCTATTTCATCCTTTTAGGGTAAAAATTTTTCAAATTTCCAGTTTTCGAAAATAAAAATCTGTCTTAATTTCACGTTTCTCCTATCAGCGGTCACGGCTGTGCATGCGTCTTACCTCAGTCAGTGGGAACATGTACTTTTATGTATGTAGAAACTGCTGCTCTTAAATCAATAAAAAAATACCTTAAAAAAATGTATATGCCAATGTTTACATAATCATTGGGGGAGGGGGTAAGAGGAATGCTTATTTTTGATGACATAGGGGAGGGGGGGGTCAATAATTGCAAAAAAACTGCTTACGTAATACTTGAACGGCCCCGTAGGCAGAGGGAACCTAATGTTAAGACACTCCGTTCCCCACTTTATGCCGAATTCTGAAGGCATTGCGTGTTGAGTGGCAGAACTCAACGCAGCGCTTTGCCTCGACACCAGAGCGAAAAATATAAATATTTCAACTCTTTGAGTGGGGATCGAACCCACAACCAGTCTATTTTACAGTCACACTTCGTGCCGTTGCGCTACTACTGTAATGGTGTTGAGATTATTACATGTAGGCCATAGCCATAATTACATAACATTTAACTCTCTGCTTCACATATCAGATGGAACTTCCTACCGCTAGGCGGCCGATTATGTGAATCCACTTCAGTTTGTTTCTTTAGAGGACATTACATTAATATACCCATTTAACGTTCGTGTATCTTTCTTATAACTATATATTAACTTATCGTATCTTAATAATATTGAATTCTGTATGTATAATGTGACGTGTTTATTATTTCCGGATGAATTCGTTAATGTAGTATAATTCTTATTATTATTATTATCTTCGTGCTCTTATTATATGCCTTTGTTTCAATATTATATTTATTTTATATTTCCTTTTATAGTAACATGTTAAATATTTACTAATATATATAGACATTACATTTATAAGTATTTATAATTCACCAAACCTATTTAACTCTCATTTCACAATTCACATACACGCATCTAACGAAGATGGCGGCAGGCATTCTGCGTACATTAATATAATTGTAATTTTACATACCTCATAAATTAAAACTTTTCAAAACATTTTTAACATCCATCCTTCCTCAGACGCGTCCGCCATCTCCCCTCTCTTTCTTTAATTTTTTTTGACTTTGACGTTGACAGTAGCTTATTCAGCCAACATGATATTTTATAATAATTAAAATATTAATTATGTTATTATATATTTTAAGTTATAATACACAATAATTACTTATAATAATTAAATTATTTTTAAAAAATATATTTTATAACTGCGTGTTTTACCTACGGTATATTACGTCACTTTAATATTACTTGTGAACGGAACGCGTAAATAAGAAACTGAACTAAACTATTATTTATAAGATTCTATTTAACGAAAGCTATAAATGAAATAATATTATAAATTATATTTATAATATTTTTTTATAAATTATTATTTTTTTGAATTATATTATTTACCTACACATTTAAGTTTTAGTATGGATCATTATAAGCTCAATAAATTTAAAGAATTGTTAAATGTTTGTATTTATTTGTCTATATTTATAAATATTAAGCAACTTTGCATTCGTGGAGCTTAAAACATAAAATGGAAAATTCAAGTTTTTTTTCTTTTAGTATAGATATAGGTAACAGTATTTCAAGTTTTTTTTCAGCTTTATGCTATATAACATTTAACAGAGGATACAGAAGAGACATAGTCATAAATTACAGTACATTTCCTCAAGTGGGAACTGAGTTTAGAACTGTCGTACTTAAATTCACACGCTTGTGCCACTCCACCACGACGACCTCATTAAGTAATTTAAGTCTTTTGAGAATTTATTTGATTTTACTTCAAAAATTGGTTATAATTTATGAAAAATATTTAGCTTTACACTATTGTGATAGACGGTAAAAACACCCGCACGGCAGTTCTTCCCACAAAAACTCTGATCCCGATCCTAATTCTTGAAATCTTGGTGTTTTTTATCATCATTCAAATTGAAAACTAAAGATTCCGCCAATTCAGTAAAACAGTTGTATAAAATAACTGTTATAGCAATTAGCAAATTTGTCGAAGTACTTTAAATTAATATAACTTTTTTATTTATGCACCGATTGTAATAAAACAAATATGTTAACTGAAGCTTGCTAGAATCGAATAGTGAAAACCATATTTAAATTGGTTAAGCAAATTCTGAAATTAGCGGTAATAGACTCACAGATAAACAGACAAAAGTTTTAATGGTTTGGGATTTTACTACATTAATAAAGGTCAACAATATTTTTTTTTCTTATAAATCCATATACAGACACCGATTTGTTACAATTTTATTAAAAGTATTGATGTGTTCCTTATTTTTTTTAAAATGCCATCTATCGTATAACTAGAGCACCTCGTGAACACTGAAAGCTATCGAAATTTTCCGCTCATGTCGTTGTCGGAAAATGCGCTTTTCTCTTAGAAAGTTTTTGTTTTTTGGTATAGGTGGCGCTGTAGTCATTTTGTTATAATATAATTTTTTTTAGAAATCAATAATACTTTAGTTAGCATCAATTATTTTTAATGAGCGGTGTTTTATAAACATAAGGATTTTTTAATCGTTTTGAGTATGATTTAAAATGATTTATAAATTTTGGAATATGAATTTTATAATTTTTCCTTTAATATATGACAAGATAGATTAAAACATAAATTTACAAATTAAACCTTTAATAGAAGAATCTAATATTTTTTTATATTGCGTTTTCTACTATGATTAAAATACAGAATAAATTTAAAGCCCCCAAGTGACATTTTAGTGATAAACAAACAGTGACTGATATCAACTATATCTTTATCACTTAATAAAAAACCTGACAAGACATCCAATACCAGACGTTACTCAAAAGTTCCTACATGAACAACTTTCATAATTAAAACTTAAAACTTGCAACCATTCATACAAAGATTTTCCAAGGGCATATATAGTCACTCGATTCATTTCTCCATTCATAATTTCTCCTTCACCCATTGAGGATGTCGACCTTCTGTCAGGCATATTGATGGTCTTCACACGCATGCGCTGGTTACACGCATGCGATTTACTAGCACTCTGTGTACGACTCTAATAGCATAGATAGAATCTGTCAAGCTTAAATAATAAGTTTAGTTCATTTTTTATATATTAAATTCTTTAAATCCATCACAAATACCAGTTAGTTCAGTGATTAAATTATTAGAAAGTTATAATTACAATTTATATCAATTTGTTAACATATTCTAATTGTGTTTTTTTCTGTATATTATTCGATAGGGTGTGTTAATATATAAAAGGAATTTAAGTGGATCATCAACAGGTAGGTTTTATGTTTACTTTAAGTTTATAACCTTAAATGGCAGTCACTGTACGTGGGTGTTACTCCAGACGTTGTGCGTGGGTGAAGCGTAGACGGTGCATCGGTAAATAAAAATGCTGAAGGAATTTTGAAATAAAAGGTCATGGTTGTCATGGCGCTTAAATTTAACTTAATTCTTTATTAAGTTATAGGCCGTAATAAAAACTAAATTATTAATATAGAAAATATAATAAAAAAATACATTTTTTTTATATTAATCATTGTAAATACAAGAAATCATTAAGCAATATACTGTTTCAATTTCCTTTACTTAATTATTACATAAATTGATGAAAAATATTATAAAAGACGCTAGTTAAGCTATTTTTCATATGATTGAGAACTGCTTTCTTTTTCCCTATGTTTCGATGAAACGATAATTTCAGAATATATTAGAATATTTTCGTACCTACATTTATAATACAAAGAACAATATATGAACCAGGGAATGGATTTTACATAAAAATAACAATCAACTAAATTTAACTATTCGAATAAAATTATTCTTATTTTCAGCTTCAAACTGTATCCCATATATAGCAGGTAGAGAGAACCTAGTGTTAAGAGACTCACTTCCCCACCTTCATTTTCGAGTCATTGCGGTTGACTGGCGGAACTCAACGCCGCGCTTTTGCCTTGGCACCCGAACGAACGAATGAAAATATTATTAAGCTATAATTTATTCTCCTGAGTGGGGATCGAACCCACAACTGTCACGTTACAGTCACACGCTTGTGCCCCTGCGGTCTCATATAATTTAAATATAATAACACAAAGTAATATTCTACAATATTGTCCATAGTCATCTAAAATCAATATTGACAATTAAGTGCGCTTTTGGTTCGCCGCTCCTGTCCTACATTCGCTATACAATATACGATATGGGCAAATTGGAGGAGGCGAGGCGTTAAACGTCCTTGATGTTGTTGGAAAATTGAAAAGCTGCGAACGAAAAGTACTTGCTTGTTTATATTATATATTGAAATTTGATTTATTTTAATAGAGGATTTTGAGAGGCCGTCGTGACTTAGGGACACTAGGGTGGGATTGAAACGCGACGGTTGTGGGTTCGATCTCAACTCGAGGGAATGAATTATTATTTCTTCGCTCTGGCACCAAGACAAAAACCCGGCGTTGAGTTCCGCCACTCAACACGCAATGGTTCAAAAAATTGGGCTGAAAGTGGGGAACAGAGTGTCTTATCACTATGTTTACTCGGCCTACTCTGCTATGTGTGGGATACAGCATGCAGCTCATAAAAAATATTTAAATTAAGGGTGAACAGGTGTGTGACCATGAACGAGACAAGTTGTGCCTTCGATTTCCACTCAGGGCAATGAAATATTTAATATTTTTATTTCCTGGCTCAGGTGACGAGGCGAAGTGAAGCATTTGACACTTTTGGGACTTTCGAGTCCTGTCACTTAAAACGCAATATCTCCAGAACTTGGCGGAAAGAGGGGGGCGGAAGTGTTTTAATGTGAACCGAGTGTCGTAGCACTATGTTCAGTGGTTCACTCTACTTATCCTGCTATTTGCCAGATACAGCGTAAAACTAAGAAAAAGAAAAAAAATCGACAAAGTTAAGAACTTTATAAAGAAATATACTGTTTAATTAACTTTCTAAGCAGTTTAATGAGACTATTTAAATAATATGAATATATATTTAAAAAGTTAAAGCAATGAAAAATTTTACGAATACTTGTAAAACTTTTGTATTTCGAAAGTTTGTATATTTTTTTATTGACGCCTATATAGATAGAAGCTATGTAACGCAGGGCAGATATAAATCGCTAGTGTAATAGCAAGTATATTATTTTTTATTTTTTTCTAGAGACAAAACATTTTTTTATAGAATCTTTTTATCATAGAAATAGTTCTCGAAAAAAAGATTCTATAGATTATGTATTACTTCTACTATATATCATACTTCAAAAGTAATGATTCCTTTTCAAGTGTCATATATACGCGTAGCATACTATTAATTTTATACATAAAATTAATTTTAACGATTTTTTTATTTATCTCTTTATTTAAAAGAGAATTTTGGTAACTATACAAATTTTTTATGTTGATTATGTTGAATAGTCTTTAAAAAATGTTTATCATATTTTATCTTTAAATTGTTAAAGCGCACGCACATAGCAGCGTAAGCGAAGGAAACCTGTGAACCTAGTGTTGAGACACTCCGTTCCTATTATGGTATTATTGTTTCCTACTTTCCCCGGAATTCACGAGATATATCGTTGAGTTGTGGAACACAACAAACACCGCGCTTTGCCTCGTTACTAGAGCGAGAAAATGGAATGATATATTTTTCTTTTTTTCACATTCAATTCCCCTGTATCGGAATTGAATATATAACTACATTATCTTCTTCCTTATGTATATTTAAAAGTTTTCCATTGCTTACCCAATGACTGACAAACAACGTATAATATCACTTCACTTAATTCCTCATAAAACCTTTTATTTTTTTTACTTTCCAACTTTTTCTACATAGTGTCAATACACTTTGTTCTCTACTTTCCACCCAACTTCGAGAGATTACGTATTGAGTAGTGTAACTCAATGCTGCACTATGTCTACTCGAGTGAGGAAAATATGGTCATTCCCTCGAGTGGGGATTGCATATATTACACATTAACAATAACTCGCTATCCCACTACGCTACGTGCTACGATACGTTTATGTACGTATATTTTTGACATTAGTTTGTCACGAATAGATTTTTTAAACTTAATCTATTAGACTCACACAGTGTTAATCTTATTATTATAATTTTATATTACAGCTCGCTTAAAAACAAAAGAAAATAACACAACGAACCTATAAAAATATAATAGTACTTATTCAATATTTCCGTCTATTAAAGTACGAACATTGCATGTTAGATTTCGTATAAAACCCTGCTAAGACCTCAAGAGCTTTACATGTTATATAAAATAATTGGAATCTCCCACGTAAAAAGTATTAATATAACTGACATTTTATTTTTAACTGAAGCCAGTCGTGGTGCAGCGGCACAAAGTGTGACTTTAAACTCGATTGGTTGCGGATTCGATCCCCACTCAGGAAATGAAGTAATTAAAAGTATATTTTCATTTCTTCGCTCTGGTGTCGAGGATAAGAGCAACGTTGAATTCCGCCACTCAACACGCAGTGCCTCCAGAATTAGACAAAATGTGGAGAACGGAGTATCTTAACATTAGGTTCCCTCTGCCTATCCTGCTGTGTGCGGGATACAGCGTGAAGCTGATTGTTTTTTTAACTTAAACGTTGGAAGTTTTATGTTTCAACTTCTCATGAAGATCACGATTTATAATTTTGTTAATTATAAAGGATATAACGATTGACGGATCAAGTGTTGTCTATGGGTAGAAGACTTCACTACCTATTAATTGCAACCCCGTGTATCGTATTCATCGATATGGAGTGGTGCGGCAGATATTTGAGAATTTGTGATTTTATGGAAAAAAGAAGACCTATTATAGCAAAAAAGACTTTTGAAAAATCATCATAATTTTTTTAGCATATTTAAGAAAGATTTTTGTTTCTATATTACTTCTAAGTTTTATAAACCGACAGTTTTAAACTATTTTATAATACAAAGCGGCTTCCATTGAGCTAGCTAGCTAGTCGATACTATATTTGCCAATTCTCTTCAAGTATCCATTTTTTTTTCCAAAAAAAAAACACCAATTCTGAATTATCTGCTTAGCCACTGCAAATTGCTGAACATAAATGGGGTTGCAAGGATATATACTAAGGTTCTCTACCCATAGACAACCATCCGTTGATCGCGTTACACCCTGTATATATTTAGATACTATAACAAAATGTTTAGAGGCTGTCGGGTCATAGTAGGACAATATCTCACTGTAAACGCGGTAACTGCAATTTCGATCCCCTCAGCAGGGAACCTAAGAACTTAGTGTTAAGACTCTCTGTTCCTATAACAGCGGTACAGCAGTAAGTGGTGGAACTAAATACTGCTCTTTGTCGTCTTAAATTTTTCATTCTCTCGAGTGAGAATCGAACCCATAACCGTAACGTTTACAATCGCACGCCTATACCACTACACCACGACGGCCGAATCCCACTCGGAGGAATAAATTGTTTTCATATCACTGCTTTGAAGAAACAACACGCGGCGTTGAGTACCATTAAGTGAGAATATTAAGGAGTTGTTTTTAATATATTTTATAATTACACGCTTTAATTAAGTAATCTCTTTATAGATACATGGTTGGGTTGTAGAATTAACAAAATATTTTAATTATATAACCTCTTTTAATAATTGCTCTCTTTTGATATTGGGGTATCTTTTTTTTAGCTTCACGCTGTATCATGTATACAAAGCAGAGTAGGCAGAGGGAACCTAGTGCTAAGACACTCCGTTTTCCATTTTCCGCCGAACTCTGGAGGCATTGCATGTTGAGTGGCGGAACTTAACGCCGCGTTTTGCCTCTCCACCAAAGCGAATAAATTAAAATATAAATATTTCTTGTATATGTTAAGTGTCTAATCATTAATTTAAGTTTTTATGTGTTTTTAATTTTGACTAACACTTAGTGATAGATTAGTTACAAACGTTTCAACTGAATGCGATGATTGTGGATATCAAAACACTAGGTTTGATATTTTCTTAATGTTATAAACGTAATTCCATTACATTTTTAATTAATATATTTATTGATTAAATAGATAATCTAATATCTAAAAAATAAATAGCTCGTTCTGCTTAGACAAAAATATAGCATAAGATCACCCCTCTTAAATTCACTTTTTTATATAAATTTAAAATAGCGAATAAATTCACAATCAACAGATAAATATATTTCTTCATATCTCAAATTTGTATATATTAAAACAAATAAATCCACAGATTAATTATTTTTATGCATATTTAGTTTATTTCATAGTTTTTCATTTCACTTGGACCAAGTGCCATTTCATTTTTGCGACAGCGTCACGCAGCCTTCCCCATTTCCTATGCCAGTCGCTGTCGGGTACTCACTTTGAGAGGTCGTTCCAGATTAATTATTGAAGTTTTCAAAAAATATACCTATATTATTTAAGAACTAAAAATGGATATTACAATTACTAGACATTTCAGTTTAGATGAAGTGAGTATTATTTGTTTTTAAAGCTTTTTTAATTTTTTATATAGTTTGCTATCAATGTGCTGTAAAATTTATTAATATTTACGAAATGCTGTTATAAAAATATTTTATTAATTTTTAGAAAATTCAAATATATTTATTATTTAATATATCGATGTGTTTCTAAAGTGTAGAGTAACTGACTCGGCCAGCATATTTATAATGTGCTATAGCTAGTTACATAAATATAAAATTAGAAAAAAGAATTAAAGTCATATTTTATTCGGTTTCCAAGAGGCATCAAAGCAGAAAATTTGGAATTTCAGTAACTTAATTCATTTGTTATCAAAAAAAATATTAATTTCTTTTTTTTTCTCCGTCACTACTTACTAAACTCGTGTATTTAATTTACTTAGCAGGATAGGCAGGCTGAGGGAACGTATATATACGATAATTATTAAGACATTTCATTCTACGCGTTAAATTTTTGAGACATTGAATATTGCGTGACAAAACTCAACGCCTCGCTTTGCATTGTCATTAAAGCAAATAGAATAATTAAATTCCCTGTATCAGAATATCAAACCCACGACTGCCACGTTTACAGCTAAACGTTGCGCTACTGCTCCACGACGACCTCTGAAACTGAAATCATTTTATACTGCATAATTTGCAATGTAAAGTAGTTATATTTAATTTTAATATGAATGCACATAACAGCTTTGTGGAGCAGTGAAATGCCGTTCCGACATCCAATTACTGGTACAATAGTATCTGTATATTTCTTTCGACACTTTCCATTGAAAAATTGCTTTATATTTTTTTTATGTATGAATTTTTTTTTACAGTATCATTTGTGTTTCGATTGTTTATATTTCGTTTTTTTTGTATTCGATATTTTTTACTGTCAACGGACGTACAGTGTTTTCAAGAATATGTAATATTATGTTTTTTGTTATTATTTTATTATTTTCTCATTCTATGTTAATATGGCAAAGAGGAACTTTAATATATAATTATTAAATTCGTTTTGTTCTCCATTTTTCATTCATGCAGAAATATTGGGACTAAACAAATAATTTGCACCAACAAGCAATGTCTCGGAAATTTGGCGAAAATTGGAGAACAATGTGTCATATCACTAGGTTCCTTTGGCTTATTCTCCTATTATGTAAGAAAGCGTAAAATAAAAAAAAATAAAGAGTCTTTTAATTATCAGAAAAACAAAAGAAAAAAAAGTATTAATCAGAATGATTCGAAAAGCATTAACAATGCTTCGATATTGTTTAAGGCTTTAAACGTAAAACAAAGAGAAATTAATATAGATAGTGAAACAATACTTCATACAATACGCATGATAAATCATATATACATAAATCACATAATTTTCCCGTAGCTTACATATATTTTTGTTTCACGCTGTATTCCGCATATAGCAAGGAAAGTCAGAAGGCAGATAGTTGTAAGACACGCTGTTCTCCATTAAACCATTTCCGTTCCCCACTTTCCGTCTAATTCTTGAGGCATTGCATATTGAATGGCGTAACTCAACGCCGCAATTTACAGTCGCACTCATGTGCTCTTGCCCCACGACGGCATCTAGAATACATTTTTTTACCTATATCGATAAAAATAATATAACATGCTGTGTATATATTAATTACATTTGAAGATTTTGTACTATATACAGTTACAAAGTCATATAAAAAAATCTAATAGAGAAAAATCCTATAATTTCATCGTATATTAATAGTTGACACTGTTGGTATTTATCAAGTAACACATTTAGCCTTATTTAGCCTTGCCTTAGGCTATATCTTAGAAAATAACTATTGATTCTAGAATTCCAAGAATAGTGTCGAAAGCCACAGGCAACATTGACATCTTTAAATAAGTCAAAGTTAAATAATTTTACAAAAATAGTCAGTTAGATAGCTAGTCGCTAACTAGCTCCCGGTTTTGCCCGCCTTAACTACTTTTTTATTTACTAATTTGAATAACTGTCGTATACGAATTGCATTTTCATTTTAAAAATGTTATTAGAATACGAAAATATTTTTTTTATTTCGCTAACTTCCTTTATTAGAAGTTTGCCGAAATATTTTATTTTGTGATTACTGCATTGAAATTTGGTAACTCATTTCTGAGATAAGGGTGTACATACGGACAGACAAAAAGACAAAAACGTGTTACAGTGCTAAATGTGCAGAGCTACAGTGATAAATGTCGCCAATTATAGTTTTTCTCATATACCTCTCATGTTAAGTTCATCAGTTATAATTTTATTATACGAGTATGTATAGAAAAGAGAGCTTAACGTCAAATAATTTACCATCAGTTCACTAAAGTTAATGTCCTAGACCTGAAAAGAACTGGCCCAATAATCATAGCAGAACGAACGATTTATTTTTGAATCAATAATTTACAATTAAATAATTAAATATAAATATCCGTAATCAGTAATTAAAATCTTACAATAAAATAAAATTCAAATAAACAGAGACTTAAAAAAATCATGTTTTAATACAATCCTAAGTAGATTTATTTTGCATATTGATAATTTTCGAGGCCAGTCCTAGCGCCGCCGGGGCAAAAAGTGTGATTGTAAAATGGACTGGTTTTGGATTCGATCCCCACTCGAAGAAATAAAATATTTATTTACCACTCAAAACGCAATGCCTCCAGAACTCAACGGAAAGTGTGGAACGGAGTGTCTTAACACTAGTTTCCCTCTGTCTACCCTGCTGTGTGCGGAATGCTGCGTGAACTGATAAAAAAAATAATTATTTTTTTGACCGACAGACAGATGAACTTTGCATAACAATACAATATATTCTCATTAACCAAATTATAAAGGCTCTATAAATGTCTCCGAAGATTTATACGTAAAGAAAATTTCAAAAATATATTTTTCTTATAGTCGTCAATGCGAAGCGGAGCGCTAGTTGCAATGGAGGCGGAGCCTGACCTCAGCACATTTGAGAATAAATCAGGGCTCGCTGAGGATATGAAGTTCCTTGCGTCAATGCCGGAACTTTGTGATGTCACTTTCCTAGTTGGAGATACTAGGGAGCCAGTGTGCGCTGTCAAAGCTGTTTTAGCGGCTAGGAGCAGGTATGTTGATAAAAAAAACTAGGGTAGACCGAGATTTTTTTTCGAGAATATGAAAACTATACTAAATTACACTTTTATTGGCTAAATAAAATAGCAATCATTAACAATCTAGCTATGTAGAAAACGTAATAAATCTTAAATTATTCATAAATATCTTTTGTGTTAATTGTATTAGGTTTTTATAGAAGTTTGCTTTAAAAGTGGTGATGACAAAAACACTCTGTATATATATTTTTATCTTACACTATGAGACTTTTGTGCTACAATATTGTTTCCATTTTCCGTTTATTTCCTAAATATTGGGTGGAAGCCACCATTTCTCCAAGTAGCGATGGCACTTTTTAGTCCAGCTTCATTACTTTCACCTTAGCATACTTTAAGTAACTTATCGAGTGTTAAAGAAATGTAACTGACATTATTTGCCAATAGTAAAACGAAATCATTTTCGCTAATTAATATAAGCGAGACGTTAGGTAATCACTTTTATAAAACCAAATCAAAATATTATTTCTGTTCTACATACAATATTTTACTGATTCCCTTTACCAACAATTTTTTACTATAACTGTAGCTTTATATATTGTAGCTTTTTATATTTGTATATAACACTCGTAAACTTCATACCTCGACCTACATCTCATAATACTTAAAACGTTATCGCATACAACAGACCAGGTAACCGGATAAAAATATTTTTCACTTCTGGAAAAGAACTAGTAATCCGCCTACGCTTCCAGAGAAAAGAGTTCTCAATATCTAGGACATTTGAATGCCTTTTACTCGAGTGTTTAAAGGTTAAACATTTTATGATACGTTCAAACGTTTTCCTTTGAACAAGGATTTATATTTGCTTCACTTTATGTTTTACTTGTACATATAGGTAGTATAGCATAATTTAGATTTTCTTTTCTCAGTACACATGGTTGAGTACACATAGGTAATAACATGTCTAAATAAATATATACAATGTACATAGGCTTATATGATTTTTCATTCACTCTAAGATTAATAATTTAGCGATTTAAATTATAGACTAATCGTATAAGACGAATTTCGAACATCTTAATAGTGGACCTTAGCTTACGCTATCTTATATATTGAGGTTTTTCAGAGTTTTTCAAAAAATGCTCTATCAAGCACCAAGTCCTCAAAGAAAGAAGGAACCGGCTCCACGAGAGAATAAATTAAGACTGTTTTTGAAGAGATCATCTGAACCTCTACTAAATCTTCAAAACGCGGCCCAGCAGGTAAATCACTTAATCCAAATGAACATTCATCTACATGTTAACTTAAACTTAATATCATGTTCGAATTTATGCCAAGATCATTCGTGAACAAAATTGGTTATACACCCGATATGTTATAAATTACGCGTCAATGATTTATAGGAGCATATGAATTTGAGAAGGAAATACTCGTATAGAGTCTGGTCTAGCAATAAAATAGATACGTCAAAAAATAGAATATAAAACTTAAGTCAGAAATAAAGTCGATCTATGAACTGACAAAAATATTCAAAATTTATATATATTTTGAAACTTAATTCAATCTGCATAGAAAAAACAGCTTTATTTTCTCCGAATTATTAGTTAAGTAACGTTGAGTCAATTCTTTTTTGAAATCGTCAATTTCTTAGATAACATCTCTTTTCCATTGGTTTCTGGATCTAGACGTCTCTTGCTTAAGCTAATTCTGTAAGAGATTTAAAATTTTAACGACTTCTATTTTTATCATGTGCAATGCAGAGATCAACTTTCGCGCAGCAATTGGCTCCAATTCAAGAGGTAAATCAAAATTGACGGTGTCGTAGGAGAAGTTTTTACATCTGTTAATACTAATTTGTACATTTTACACACTAGCGTAGTACATATTGATAAAAAACTATTTGAAATTGTTATATATTTTGAGTACATTACTTTGATGCTGCATGATTTTTGTGGTTTTAGTTCTTATATGTAACCCTATATATGGCATAACAGGTTATATAGGATATTTTGTATTTTTTAAATGTTTTTTTTTAATTAATAATTTTGAATTATATTTTTTTTAATTATATTTTTTATATTTAGCACTCGTAGCATGTAATTAAATTTTGGTGCTTAATTTTAATTTCAGCACAAAATTTATATTATCATACTATTGAAAATTACACGCTTTATATATACTTCGACTTGATGTTGAAACAATATCAGATTGTCACAATTTATTGTTTTCTCTTATTTTATAAAGTGATCCTACGAATTTCCAATTTCAGCTTATTCATTGTACTATTGTATTTTTTATAAAAATGTATATTTTTCATACTGTGCCTATTTATATTGTACATCTTTGTTATTTTTATACAATATACACTTATAATTCTTACTACACATGTTTTCAATTATTTTGTAAACAATAACTATTTGGACATTTTTGTATATTTTTATACATTTTCATATTTATCTTCAAGTTTTAACTCGAATATTGATACCCAAATTATTTTGTTTTAATATTTGTTGTAACAGCCTTCCTCCCAGCAGCATCAGACACTTATCATAGAAGAGTTTGAGCCTGATGTATTTCGTCAGCTTATTGAATACATACATACAGGATGTGTAACTCTACAACCTAGAACATTGCTTGGTAAGTAATTTATTAAATTTTCCTACATTATTTTCCTTTAGGTAGAGAAAAAAGATGTCCAATAGAACTCAATCGTGGAATCAATTTGCGGAAGCAAATAAACGTAATATCAATTATTCGAATATTACATTGGAGTGTTTACGAGAAACCAACTTTTTTATTGAAACTGAGAGTTGTTGGCTTATGAATTTCAAACAAGTGCTTAGATACTGTGTTTTTTATCCATGTAATTTGATAGTAATATCGGCTTGGAGTAGTCACAGATTCACTTCAAGAGATTATTCAACATTCAATTTATGCAAAACTTATCTATTTACCTACGTCACAATAAAAAATATGATCAATATAACATTTGAAAATACAACTTATGTAATTTTTTAAACACTACATCATTATTATTAATATTGACATACATAAAAGGAAAAAAACGTTTTCATATCACAAAGAAATTTTCTGTTACGTATAAATTGGAAAAACATATATGACAAGAGTTTTTCGAGTGTGCAAAGAGCTAGTTAGTAGCTACCTAACTGAATTCAAAAGACTTTTACCGTAGTTTCAAACTCGGAAAAGTTTCTAATCAATGGATTCGAAGTTATAATGGAATGAAATAAAGTTTTCTAGCGCTTGTTTTTAAAAACCTTTCGTCTGATTTGTTTCAAGTTAGTAATATACCCAATGCAAATAAAACAAATATGTGTCTCTTAGTTATAGTATATATTTTTATCACTTGTAGTGTTTAAAAGCCTTTTTGATTGAAGGATTAAAGGAAGAATCCTTCAATTGATGTATTGATCGTTTGTGATTTGTTCATTTACATTTTTAATTTATAAAACCCAACAAAAAATAACTAAACGTATGATCATATGCTCTGATAGGCCATAGTTAGATTAGGTTTCTGATCGCCACGAAAATATTTTTTTTCTACAGGATGTATGACATGGCCCATCATCTCGTTAAAAAGAAAAAATATTTTCATCAACAAATAGAACATGCATCAAAACAAAGGTCATCATGCATTAATGGGGAAGTAGTTATTTAAATAACTACCATTAAATAAGAAAGATAACAGCCATCACAGGACAAAATGACATCAAATTTAAAATAGTCCCTTCTTTCTGATCACCGAGTATAATATCTATCTATCTAACGATGTTTCGGCTTTTAACTTTAACAGTTTTAATCTAATTCCGTTTTCAGTCATTTTTCAAGATAAAAAGAGGGATAAAGATTCAATTTTCTATTTAATGACAAGAGGGTGCGATAAGTGTGAAATCTTTATAGCACAAAAGATGATATTATCTATATAATCTTTTCTAATAAATATATTTTAGGCGTTAAACTTAAGGAATACTCAATCAAAGTACGAAATTAATCTTTCTGAAGACCAACCGTTAAATGTAATGTTGACTTTGATGAAGATGTAAACTCTGTTGAGTCGAATTCATTATAACTTTAAGATTATAGTTTTGTTCAGGCTTGCTTGTGGTCTTTGTGTTGCTGATAGGTATAGTTTATGCCGGATTATGCTAAATTTAAATTTGAATATTTCCTTTGTTTCTAAAATTCTTAAACTATGAAAGGAAACACCTCGTGACGATTTATTATTTTCATAATTTTTCGCCTATTTTAAAGATCAGCATATTTTTTTTGTGATTAAGATTGAGAGTATAACGTGAGTTTTATTAGTTTATCCAAAATCATGTGAAACAGCCGATTGTGGTCTTGTGTTTTATTTCTGATATTTCGATTCAATAACCTTAGATTATAGCTTTAAACTAGAACAACTAACACATATGTAAATAACACTTTAGTAAGAAAATATATTTATTTATTTATTTATTTTATTTTATTTATTTGGGACAACAAACATTTGTACATATGAGAAAATATATCTTATACAATGTAATAAACTTAATCTATGTACAAATCACACCGTTATCCACTACTTACTATAACAATAGAAATAAAAGAGATATTACAATACAATCTTACTAACTATAATAACTATAGGAGATATTGTAATGAATAATTAAAAAAAATAATGATAACAATATTAAATATATACATAACAGAT
>JAATLQ010013116.1:0-19293 GCA_013421005.1 Heliconius erato x Heliconius himera | reverse complement strand
TTAGTTTTAGACCAACATCTATCTTGGGAACCACAAATAAGAGAGGTAAGTAGAAAGGTTTACGCTGCTTCTGCGTCTCTGCGAAGGCTGCGCAATTTCCTACCAATACCGACCAAAATTGCGCTGGCAAACTCTCTCCTATTACCAATTCTTGATTATGCGGATGTATGTTATCTTGACATTAAAGAGGAGCAATTAAACAAACTTGAGCGGCTTCAAAATCTTTGCATTAGGTTCATATTTGGGGTGCGTAAATATGATCACATTTCCGAGTTTCGAAATAAGCTTAAGTGGCTCCCTATCTGCCTTCGCAGGAATACTCACATACTTCATCTTCTCTATTCTGTGCTGTTTAACCCTTCCACTCCTCCTTCCTTGAAGAAACAATTCATGTTTCTTCACCACACCCACTTACGTTCTCTACGCTCCGACAACAATCTATTGCTAGAAATTCCTCTACACTCTTCTTCCTATTTCACTAATTCCTTTACTATAAAAGCTGCCCGTCTATGGAATTCTTTACAAAAGCTAAAAAATCATTATTTTAATATATAACAATACTAAATAGGTTCATTTTTTTTTAATGTGCTTTTTATATTTTGTGTGTACATATAGTATATGTATGTATGTATGTATATATGTATGTGTGTATGTATTATTTATGTATATATCTTAATAAATATATATTTATTTGTTTGTATTTTATGTACTTGATGTATTTTTGATATTATAAAGTTATGTAAATATACCATTTAGTGCACCGCCCACTTTTATACAACTCCAATCCAACATCCAAAGGTTGCCTGGAAGAGATCGCTTCAAGCGATAAGGCCGCCTTATTGTACTTTTTATTATTTTAAGCTTTTTATTGTTTTATTTAGTTTTTATTTTTTAAGGTGCAATAAAGTATATTTATTATTATTATTATTACCATGTGCCTTTACCAAGTATTTTTTAGTGATTGTTAGCTAGCCTTAAGTGAAAGAGTAGAAAATTAGAGATTTTATTTTACCTACTATGTTTTGCGTTATAAACACGTCGATTCTGAGTTCATTTCCCGCTGCTAAGAAGGCTAGGCTGCTCTACACAACACGAAATATCACGCAAATTGGGCGGACAGGGAGGAGATGCAATATTTACTTAAATTTATATTTCCATTTCTTCGCTCTGGTGCGAGGTAAAGCGCGGCGTTGAGTTCTGCCACTCAACACGCAATGCCTCCAGAATTTGGCAGAAAGTGGGGAACGGAGTGTCTTAACACTTAGGTTTCCTCTGCCTACCCTGCTGTGTGCGGGATACAGCGTGAAGCTGACATAATTTTTTAACTAGGAACCACTTCAATAAATATGTAATTTGCAAATTTAGTATATTTATATATAACCAACCATAAAATTTGATTATAGAACAAAATCGGTGCTTACATTTTTCAAAGAGGAAGCGATGAAGATAACATAAACGCTCGTCCCCCCGAGGCAGACTCCGGCCATCGCGTAATCAACGAAGTGCCTGCGAACAAGTAAGGAATCATTTATAATTTAAATCCCACATTTGAGACTACAATACGGGATACATCATAATCCTAAAAAGTATATATTTTTGAACAGATGTCATTGAATTATATACAAAGGTTGATAAAAAACTTTAATAATGTTGTTTTTATAAATAATGTTGTTTATAAAAACAATATGATAATTATTAATTTTGGTATTTTTAAAATATTATTTCACACATTTTTCTTGAGGCCAGTCGTGGCGCAGGGGCAGAAAGTGTGACTGTAAATCGACTGGTTGTGGGTTCGATCCCCACTCGAGAAGATGAAATATTTACTTAAATTTATATCTCCATTTCTTCGCTCTGGTGTCGAGGTAAAGCACGGCGTTGAGTTCTGCCACTCAATACGCAATGCCTACAGAATTCGGCAGAAAGTGGGGAACGGAGTGTCTTAACACGAGGTTCCCTCTGCCTATCCAGCTGTGTGCGGGATACCGCATGAAGCTGATTTATTTGTTTTATAATTTTTATTTTTTTATTTTGGTATTTTTAAATTATTATTTCACACAAAAGATATAAAAATTTTTTTTTAGAACACAATGGTTATAAAGTAGAGGGCCTTGACGCATGTACATAACACACATACATACTAGATAAAACTATCCGTGTTACACGAACGTTATTCTAAAACAATCAATGTGTCTATGTTCTCGGTCAATCACTTGTTGAGTTGCCTGAAATAATGCATTAAAGCGTGGATCTAAATATAGAGCACTAATAATAATACTATTTTGCAATAATTGTTCGCGTCGTTTTATTTAATATTTTCAGCAATACATTTTGTAAAAGTATTTTTGATCTCTTCACTTTCTAATTCTAAGCAGTGGCTGCTCAGCTTGTAAACACTTTTTTTTAATATCTTTGAAGGTTTCAACGATTAAAGATTAACTTTCAAGTAGTTTTTCAAACTTATGTTTTATAATGAACAGATATATTTTGTATTTGACAAAGTATGTTGTTAAAGTCTTTGGTGTACTTTGCTTTTCCGCATCTATTTTATTTTTCAAAGTAATCAATTTGGTTTTTAGCTTAATGGCTACGTGAAATTTCCGCAGGAATGGGCGAATTAAAGATGAGCGAATCATAAAAAATCATACTCGAGTCATTATACGAGTATTATTTATGTTTATAAAACGTAGTTTCAACATATAAACACAATCTAATTTTATTCCATTTTAATTTTGTCCATTTCAAACAATGTTCTCCATCAGAAAATCACATAATATTTTGCATTAAGTATGTGCGCGACAAATGGGCAAAAAATTCCATATCACGCCAACCGATTTCGATTTGATGAGGTTAGATTCTAATTATGGGATCCGGTTGAAATGGTTTTTTTTTATTATAGTCATTTTTAAAATCGGTTCTAAAATTAAGAAAAAATCTATGGATACATATAACAATAAACATGTTGACGAATGTAGAAAATAAATCAGCTAATGATTATATCACTGAATTTTTTTATTATTCTGCTTTTACTAAAAAGTGTAAAAAGTAAAATTATCACTAAGTAAGTTTTATCCTCAGAACCCAGAAATTACCACTTAACATAAACACCCTATAATTTGAATAATATATCGTTTCTTTTGTTTACCTAATTTTAATCATGTAAACCAACAGTTTAAGCCAAAAACAACCCAAGTTCGTCGAACCACACACAAAATACCTTTTCATAGACTATATTGAGTTCATGCCCTCCGTATTCAGATATTTACTCAATAAGGTCCTTTTCCAAAAGTGCTTACTCATTTGATTAAATTAGATGATCGTTACAAAAAGGGATAGTTAAACCTTTATAAATGAAATATCCTGACTTTGCTTCGTTTTAAATTTTATATTGAGTAATATTTATGTAGGTTGTAGTTTTAAATAAAATGGTTTTCTTTTCCTCTTTATTTGATTATTAATCAGTCTGTTTCATTTTCGCATTTTTCTTCTCAATTCCCTCCCCACTTCGTTCCGTTTCATTTCACATTTTTCATATCACACTTCCGGCTCCGTTCAGAATTCTTTACGCATTTCACAAGCAGCGGGATATGCATAGAGAAGCTAGTGTAAAGCTTCTATGTACATCATTCTCTACTTTCCACCATCTTCTAGATATTGCGCGTTGAGTGCTGTAATTCAAAGCCGCGCTATAGTTTACCACACTAGAGTTATGAAAATATATTTTTTTAGCTTCATGCTGTATCCCGTACACAGCAGGGTAGGCAAAGGGAACATGGGAGTCTGATGTTAAGCCACTCTGTTCCTATTAAGACAAGAATTCGAGTCTAACAAAAGTTTTTTCTCAGTCATCTCGTATAAATTATAAAGTGTGGTTAACTTAGTCGCAAAGATTTTTACACAGGTCTGTATTTTCGCTCGGCCTAACCTGACAGACACGCTAGGCAGTTGCTTATTATTCGTCCTCAATTCGATGCATTTTTCGAGTTTTTATGATACGACGATAAAATTAGAGGGACTAAAGTATTTTCGATAATAATTTAAACTTTATGAAAAGTTTTTACAGCAAAGATTTTAATTTTGAGAATATCAAACTTTGGATGATGATCCCATCATCCAAAGTTTGTTAGTTTTCATATCTTTGTATTTATCCAAATACAAAGATATGAAAACTTACTGCGTATCCCACTTCTGATGTATGAAATCGGAAACAGTTAACGTTTTAAAACAAAACAAGATAAAAACACTCGTCTATATATTTCTAAATTATTCGGAAGGCGATGCTACGTAATTGCAATAAGTGATATGTACCATCCAATAACAATACATCACACGAGTTTCCATCCAATAGGGGCCGTTGCTATAAGCAACTGAAGAAAAAGTACACTTTGATGGACGCTCGTGAAGGGTTGACAATCGCAGGGGAATATTCTGCGTATGCTAATCAGGAGGAGTTTGACCGTTGGGCGCCATTGCCCAGAGGCGCGAACGTGCCGTGAGATAGAAGCAGCTTCGCCGCCTCTTACGGTGGTGGTCTCTTATTGCGAACGTCCATACCAAGTTGAACACACCGGTTCGCGTCTCCGAGTAACACAATTCCATTGCTTTTATAATCTTTTTCATCTACCCTCTTTTGCACGAGTTTCCTAATTTAAAATAACTTCGCGTTTTATATATGTGAGTTAGTATTATATTATATCATTTCAAAACTTGCAAAAATTTAAAGCAGAAGAATAGTTTCATAAAGTATCTTACAGTACTGTACGTGCTTACAATAATAACAATATGCGAATCGTCTTACTTTTCTGTCTATTAGGCCTCAACACCAGAGAGAAGAAATAAAAATATTAAATATTTCATTTACTCGAGTGGACTTGTCGCGATACAACTTGTCGAAATTGATAAAAGTGTGGAGGTGCAAAAGCTCATTCACAAACTGGCACGTTCCCGGGATAAAGCGAGCGCAAGATATCGCAAAATGTCTTTGCGCCAGAGATTCCCAGGGCACGCTGCTCTGTAGTCACGCCTCTGTGAAGGAGAGATGGAGAAGCTACTTCCAGGAGTTGCTGAACACTCAGCACCCATGCAGCCTTCATCACGATCCAGCGCCTAACCTCGGACTTATTGCCCCAATAACCCTTGACGAAACTCGTAATTACCTTCGACGCATAATGAACGGAAAAGCATTGGGACCTGATGACATTCCGATCGAAGCGTGGAAATCGCTGGGCTCTCTAAGTATGCTCATGGTACTGAACTTTTTAACCGTATCTTGAATGCTAGAAAGATGCCACACCAGTAGCGGCTTATCTTCATTACCCCTATTTACAAGGGAAGGGGCAGTGTTCAAGATTGTGGGAGTTATAGGGGCATTAAGCTTATGAGTTATACCATGAAGCTTGATCTTGGAGCTTGGATCTTTGAGCGCATGATCGACCTCAGGCTCCGTCGAGAGTGTACTATCTCTGAGTCTCAATATGGATTTCAGCCAAGATCTGGCACTATGGACTTTCGCCTGCTTTTAGCTCGTTTTTATATAATGTGGTGCTATCTGGTGTGGCCTGCGACCGCATAATACCGCCTAAGCTCAAGGGGCTGATATACAAGAGCATCATCCGACCGGTTCTTTTATACGGCAGTGAGTTGGCCAGCACTATCTCAGCATACTCAGGAGCTTCACGTCACGGAAATGAAGATGCTGATGTGGTTATGCGGCGTAATGCGGTCTGACCGCATACGTAACACATTCATTCGAGGTAATCTTGGGGTCCGTGACGTAGCGGATAAGCTTCAAGAGCGTCGCCTGAGATGGTATGGCCACGTTTCGTGCCGGCCTAGGAACTATGTCGGATGGAAGTGCCTTGCTATGTCTGCCCCTGGAGGTAGACCTCCCAGACGCCCAAGGAAGCGCTGGTTGGATGTGTGGATGCATCACATGCCAATAGTCTAACCACCCAGAACGTTACAGATCGAGCAAAGTGGAGAAGATTAAGCAGGAAGGCGGACCCTGGCAACGTACTCCGGGATTAATGCCAGGAGGAAGAAATCTTGAAAACCAAAGGATTTGAGCTCAACATTATTTTATACTTTTTATATTTAAAATAATTTTATACAATTTTATAAAGTATATACAAGTACTTGTATAAAAGTAAGTAGCATAAGAGAGCGTAAAAGTAATATAGACAGTCTACATTCGATTTCGAATCCTTGTGGCAAGACGTTAAGAAAATTAGTTTTTCAACTTTTGTACTAACACAATCTGTGCTATAAATCCGGCTTACACCATCGATTTATTGGCAAACTTAATAACTTCACTTCTTCAGTTTCTGTATATCAAAAGGTAAAATTGTTTTAAAAGGAGTATGAAGTGTAAATATAAATGAAATATCTATCATAGCGCGGTTTTGAGTTCCATTACATAATAAAAATGTGCGTGGTAACTGTAACTGTAAAAATGTTTGGAGAGCTGTTAGTAAATCAGTTGAATATGATGATTGAAACGTTTTCTTTGTTAATGAAGATTCACCAATCACCAATCACATGTTTGTATTTGCGTTATTTTTGAATTGGATTTTATTAACTTGCGTTATATGCACTATTATATTATATACACTAATATTAAAAACAGATTTGTATATTTGCTTGTAAAGAATAGCTAAAACGAAATAAAGACTAAATACTTCGTAGCCTTTATAAATACCCTTATAAAGACTTTTCTATTTTCAGTTCTAACAACAGAAAATGTTATAGGAAACCACGTTATAATTGCAGACTATAATCACACGGAAGGTAAAGTGAACAAGCTGGATAAGAAATGCTTGATTTGAAAGCCGTAAAACTCGTCGGTGGCTTGTTCAAATTTGTCCTGCCAACAGAGATTTTCTTTTATTTGTCTCTTAAATTTATCATTTGAGAAAGAGAGAGAGAGAGAGAGAGAGACATAGAATAAAACATGTTTTTTTTAATATTCAGATTGAGATTTGCAAGAGATTAAGTTCGAAATGATATGAAAAACTGATAAAAATATACAGTGAAAGATGGTCAAATGAGGCTTATAGCTATCACTATGGAGATTACAGGTAAGGATGTTTTGTCCTCCACTCATAGTAGGAGGGTGTATTCAAAGAAACAAAAAACTATGTCCAATTTATCCAAGAAAAAGATAAAAAAGAAAACTAAATATTGTTTTTTTTTAACTCAGCTCGACACGCTCGGGCGCGTGTCTCGATATAATTTTTTATGCTTGAATTTTTATATTGATCTATAAATGACGGTCTGCATGCATAAAAGTGTTCAAGATATTATTTATTGATAAATTTGTTATAAAAAAAAATATATATAATGTAGAATATTTTTTGTATATATATTAATTAGGGTGGCTCAATTTTTTTTTATTATAGTGAAAATATTGTTTTGAAAGCCAAAAAAATACATCTAATAAAATAGCAGCTCTTAACTTTTATATGAAAAGGTGTCTCATCACGTTACACGCTGTCTCATCACGTTACACGCTGTATCCCGCACATAGCACGGTAGGCAAAGGGTATCTAGTGTTAGTAAGGTACTTCGTTCCAATTAAGATACTTCTGTTCAATACCTTTTGCCGAATTCTGGAGGTATTGCGTGTTGAGTGGCAGACGTCAAGGCCGCGTTTTCCTTACGTTGCCATGGCGAAAATATTAAATATTTAATTTTCTCAAAAGGCAATCGAACCCACAATTTGTTGCGTTTACAGTTGCGCGCTTATGGCGCTGCGCCACGACGGCCCTGATTCGTGCAGAATACGCAGCGTTTCTAAAACTGAGAGTCGCTTAATAATTATAATACCTGACAACTTCAGTATACAACCGCAAACCCTTTGGGCCGTGTTTGAAAACTTTTACACAGGTGTCTGTATAGCTGAGGCAACCCTCACGGCATTCCTTACAAACGTCCCTCGATGTTTTGACCTGAAATAAAATAACATTATACCGTTATTCGCATGTGAATAAAAAACCAATAAAGGTGACGAAAATGTGACGTTGGGTCTAGATAATTTAAATAAAATAATAAATGACTATTTCAGTCGCTTCTCGAAGTTTATATACAAACTGGAACGTGCCCGGGTAAAGCGACGCAAAATATTGCAAAATATCTTTGCGTCAGCGATTCCCAGGGCACGCTGCTCTGTAATTATGCCTATGTCAAGTAGAGATAGCGAAGCTACTTCCAAAAGGTACTGCACACACAGCACCCATTCAATCTTTCTCAGGACCACCCTAACCTTCTAACCTCGAATTTATTGCCCCAATAATCCTTGACTGATTTTAGTCGCCGGATTTTAGATGACGGAAAATCGGTGGGACGTGGCGATATAAGTATAAGTATAAGTAAGTGATCACCGTCGCCCACGATCCCGAGCTAGGTGCGTTGCCATTTAAGGTGGAGATAGAATACCCAAGTCGTATCGACCTGGAAACATTGCCGCAGCTAGGCCGACTACGCGGGGAGAACTGCATTCGACCTTGGCGAACGGATTGTCCCAGTTGGTTGAGTTGATTACGCGACTCCCGGACGTGGAGAACCTCCGTATTGCACTTTCAGTAATCCTTATTCTCTTTCTTGGAACAGTACCAGGTCGTCGTCGATGCCTCTTTAGAGTCTTCTGATCACTGCCTGGTACGGACTGTCGTGCCAATTAAACGCGGTAGTTACAAAATACCCACAACTAGTCGCGTTTGCACTAGAAGTCTGCAGATTGGGATAGGATGTACATATTATTCATCTTATCTCTTGGGGCCGGTTTGCTTTTTTTCCGATGACCCTAGTAACTGTACCGTTGCTGCTGTTACTGCTTGTTCCATATGGCGAAAGAGAAAGCCGACCATTCTCTTTGCCTCGAACTCGACCTTTTCGATTTCGACTCCGATCATATGCTCCTGAGCTAACACCAATGCTAACAGCATTTGTTTCGGTACTCTTACTCAATCGGCATAGTCCCAGAGCGCTGCAAAAGCGCTCTTATTCACCCGATACCGAAGAAAGGCAGGAAAAAGGAGGAAAGTGGATCAAGTGGGAACATTCGGCGCTGCATCAAGGTCGGTTTTTATTCAGAATTCATGCACGTGAACGCTGGCGTTCCCCCAAGGCTGCGTGCTGTCTTCTACGCTGTTTCTTTTATATTATATTATTGATACTATTATTACTTATTAAAATCGTAATTTTTGAAGTCGGTGTCAACTTATTACTTCTATTCTTTGTATATAATAAAAAATAAATAACAACAAAATCATAATGTATCATACCTTGCTGGTAGGCAGAGGTAGCCTAGTGCTATGACTTAAGACAATCCACTTCCCATTTTCCGCTGATAACTAACTATATATTCATACAAAAATAGTGATATTTTTAACAATCATATCTAAATATAATAAGAAAACATTAATCGTACGCTTATGAGTTACCCATAGAAATATAGGACATAGATTTTAGTCGTTTATTTTAATCTTCTTGCTGTATATTATTATAACAGGGTAGGCAGAGGAAACTTTTTAGAGGTTACGCTGAGTTACGCAATGCTAGAATAATTTTCGAAACTCAGCACTGTTTTGTTATATATAGTGCAAGGTAATTAATATAATTCATTTCACCGAGTAGGAAACGAACCCACTAACGTCGTGCTTACAGACAAAGGCCATCCTATTACACCAGCGGCCCAGGTGGCCACAGTAGTCATATATGCTACCACCATGATGAAATCGTGTAAAACACTTTAAATGACAATCGTATAGAACACAACGTGAAAAAACAATAAACAAAAAAGCCGACAACGACGTTATGGTAATAAGGTATTTTACCCAAAAGAAAATGCAATAACGCTGAAATACAATAAATTCGGAAGTAAATTGCCCGAAAATCTAAGCTTACAGAAACGCCAATTTAACATATATGTATGTACCAAATGACACGTTACTTTCTTTTTTTTCGATATAGTTTTCAATATTATAAATTAACTGAGTTACCAAATCGTTCAATTAAATAAATACATATTTAAATATGCGGCCAGTGGTGGCACAGGGGCATATAGTGTGAGTGTAAATGTGACTGGTTGTGGATTAGATTCCCATTCGAGGAAAGTAAATAAATATTTCCATTTCTTCGCTCGTGTATCGAGGCAGTATTTCAGCAAATGCGATATATTGTATATTCAATTTAAAGTAAGCTTTTTAACGTTATATTATTGACTTTATATTTGATAAATGTGGATATACGAACACGTATACATATTCATACACGCCTAAGCCAAACACCACTTCTCTAATCACACACCCTAAATGAGGGGGAAAGTAATCACTCGAAGCTTAGCTCTAATATACAGTGTGATTGGTGGATCGATAGAAAAATTGATACAGGTGATACAGAAGATCAATGCTAACTGTTTTTATCCCATATAGTGTTGTCCAAAGTTTTACTATATCCAATAAAATTTTTCTACCGACTATTGATATTTTTGTATTTTATGATGTATGCTCCAATAAATCAAGTAGCATAAAACTGAAATGAATGTTGTAGTTTTTTGTTTATTGACTGACACTTTGAACACATTAAAATTTCGTCACAAACCGTAATTTTCAGTTGATGTTTTCCCGGAATTTTATATTGAAATATTTTGGTTCAATCACTTTAAAAGCATCCTTAATTTGTCTTTTGATTGACCGATCCACCGATTTAATGTAATTAGCTCAAGGCTACATATTACAAGTATATGTAATAATATTTTGTTCCTATGCAGGATGGAAGTGTCAGCAGCACTTTAAATGAAACCATAGTTTTACCATAGTTAGAGGCCGGTCGTGGCGCAGGCACGAGGTGTGACTGTAAAACCGACTGGTTGTGGGTTCGATCCCCACTCGAGGAGATGAAATATTTACTTAAATTTATATTTCCATTTCTTCGCTCTGGTGTCGAGGTTAAGCGCGGCGTTGAGTTCTGCCACTCAACACGCAATGCCTCCAGAATTCGGCAGAAAGTGGGGAACGGAAGTGTCCTATCACTAGGTTCCTTCTGCCTACCCTGCTGTGTGCGGGATACAGCGTGAAGCTAATTTAATTTTTTATAGTTTTACCCACTCCATAAAAGCCTAAAAATTTGTTTTAATTGTATTAAAAAAAAAATCCCAAAAATTAAGAAGTGATTTTTTCAAACAAAATAAATAATAAAATTGTCGTTTTAAAATAAAACGCCATTTGTCAAGAACACATATAAAAGGCAAATTTCAAGTTTGTTCAACTTTTAGTTGTATTTTTGTAGTATGCGTTCACGTTATTCGTATCTTTGCGTAACTGCGTCACACGAAATACAGGTATGAATAAACATCGTGAAATGAAAAAAAAAATGCTACGTCTAAACTGTTGAGTTATCTTGATTAATTTCTTTAGGTATGGGTTTGAAATATATGCTGTTTCCGTAATATGCTGTTATCCCTATATGCTGTTTCCGTAAAAGGAGCGCTGCCTCTTCCATCCTGTATATTTGATTACAATGTATTTTTTTTTTATATTTTAAATAGTGTTCAAAAAAGTCTAAAACTCAATAACTTTAACACAGGGCCGAATAGAGCACGGCACGGGGGGAGGGAAGGAGGGTGGACAGGCAGGTGAAGCAGTTGAATAAAAATGGTAAAAAAGTATTAGCAAGTTTTCATCGACAATACTTGCACAATCCTACTAATTATTCTATAATATTAAAATCGGTGTGTATTTCTTAATCCATAGCACAACTATAAATTACTGTTAAGAAAATAAATTACTGTATTTTTTTATTCGTTTCTCATCGAAGTATTTATTTCATTAAAATCTGTTTACCTAAATTGTATGTGGTTTTCGAATGGCAGTGTGAAGACACTCCATTCCCCACTTTCCGCCCAATTTTTCGAGACATTGCGTGTTGAGTGGCAGAACTTCAAATATTCTTAGTAGATGCAGTCATGAAGTTACTATCAAATGTGGTCTACGATCGTAGTATTATGCTTAATTTTTCTACATATTGCATGAAATCAATATATTGAGGATAGTTTTTATTAATCTAGAAAATTAAATTTGATAGGAAGTGAAAGCTTATTATGAAGAAAAAATCCCAAATTTGATACACTATTGTTAGCATAAGTTACTTATAATGTAGTAATAGGTGTCACTGTAATTACGAGTACGTCATTTGATATTGTTTCCATTATCGATTGTATTAAGTGGCGGTAATGTGCTGCGTCTTTTCCGGTGGACTTCCAATATAAGCACAAACGACACGGCACTCGTGTTCATTACGTTCTAAGATATTGTCAAGACAACTTGTCATTACAATTCATATTTCAATATTGTGACTACGAGAGTATATGTGTATATAACAAGTGTAAATAAATTTATTGTAAAAGCTGGATTTTGTGTCTGATTTGTTGGTTCGCCTAACATTATGTACTAATATCAGAAAAAAAAATATTACCAATTTATGTTTGTAGTTAATTTCATACGTAATGAATACAAATTTTAGCGAAATCATCAACGACTTTTTGTTGCTTTTAAATACCAGAACGCATGACTTAGTTTCATTCAGGCTTCTAATTAGTTTCACACCTTTATTTCATTTCATCTCCCATGTGCGTTTGTTTCACTATTTGAAGACAGATATCTAAATATTAATTGAACAACCAAGCTAACCAAAGCCAACTTGTTTATAATTAGACTTAACAGCTTTAGTGCTGAACGTTTACATTGTGCCCGAGCAGTATGTCCTATTTTTTCTTCCTTAAAACTTTGCCAAAAGCAGTTTTCATGTGCACGAAAGCATAGAAAACTTCTTCCCAATTATTTTTTCAGTGACCATAGATATATAAAATATCTGATCCATGCACCCGTTTTCAGCTCTAAAGCCTCTTTGTGCATTCTATAATAGCCTTACCTTTTTTCATTTATCTTGCATTCCTTGCTAATATTTTTACATACTACATTTACTACCCTAGGTAATCAAACTGATAGCCCTATACCTAGTACATCTATATGTCAACGTGTATCTTTAAAAAGTCACCATGTTTTAACTTTGTCAATCGTTTGGCACAAAAATTTAAAGAAATCCCAGACGCATAGCTGATTTCATTCGATTCATCTCATCTAATTCATTGATATTCTAATTCATTGATATTCTGTTCATCCGTCCATTATCTTACAATCCACGTAGTTATTTGTAATCGCGTTTTCAACTTCGTGCCAATCCGGATTTGGCGTGTCGTGTGGCCGTTCCCAGCACCGCATTCGTCCACACTTGTAAGACAAGCGGGGACCAACTGATGCGCTCAAATATTGTGCGTACTTATGGTCCTTTTGGTGGACGGAATGCTTTATATAAGGATGGCGGAGATCGCTCTATGAGCCTTCCATCATTTACCCCCATTCATTTATTAAATTTTATAAATTGTATTTACCTTGAAATAATTTTGTATTTTATATACAGTCAATTTGAGTAACTTTGATTCGTCGAGTAACATTGGCAGTGGGTCCTCGTAAATAGTTTTGATAACTTTTTCGTATGATACAATACTATTGGCTATTTTAATTTAATATGTTTATTTTAATTATTCTATTCTCTTCTAGTATCATGCTATTATCCCTAGCGGGGTAGTCATTACCCTTTTTCTACATGTCCTCCAAAGGACTCATGTCTTTTACATGACCTTCCTCTAGTATCTTTGATACTGTGCTTTCGAAGGTCAACCGAGGTTTCGAAGGTAAGTAAGGTTGTGTTTAATTCAATTTACTCGATTTATGTTTAATTAAGAATACAATTTGATTTAACGTTTAATTAAGAAGATCATTATTATTTTATTCTAACTGTCCTCATAATTTTCTTTATTACCATAAAATACTAATAATTGTTTTTATATAATACAATCATTTCATTATCTCATTATGGACGATTACAGATTAAATACATAATTTAAATTTTCTAATTTTATAGTCACGAAGTTTATGATTAAATTCACTTTTTTAAGGAATAAACGTATTTATGATTGTCTTTAGAACAATAGATTATAGATCTAAGAATATAATCAGATATTTTTTTATCTTTTCAATGCTTTCCATTTTCAATATTAATTATATATTCCATAGAAACATTGCTGTACAGAGGAAAAACTAATTTATATTTCAATTTTGATAAGAAACGCTAATTAAAAGAAATAGAATATATTTAGTTTTTAACTTAAATATTTTTAAAAGGTCATTATTGTTAAAATGTAACATTAACTTACACTATGCATCATGCGATATCTTTATATAATGAGTATGGAAAATTATTATATTATTTCCTTGTACACTATAGAAAGTATAATGATACCTGTATAAATATTTTTTTTTGTATAGCTGAGTGATGGACTGACGTGCGATATTACACGGTACGTCAGACGATCAGTCCAATCGAAAACTTCTGCGCGTTAAAATGCATACGTATGCATTTTAGTAAGAAAAAGAAGAAAAGTTAGATCTTAGAGTATTAATTTTTTTTCACTTCTTCTATATTAGCTCGGCCCTATTTTCTACAAAATGACTAAAAAATATGTAGGACATCATTCTTTTCATAATTATTCCAATTATCCCACAGAATAGATAAAATTTCTAAGGTAAGAATAAATTGGGGATATAAGAAGGGGGAAGGGGACGGTGTGCGACGCCATTGCTGTTTAAGCGGTGACTGACAGCTAATAAACACACGTTCAGTCTGACATGATTCCAACCAGACTGACAAAAATATTAAAATATTTAAATAACCATCATTCTGGATCATCAGTCAATGAGTCTGCGCTTATACAGTCAGTTCCCCATCCCATCCTCCCATCATTCTGACAACAACCATGGACTGAACTGACGCCAGAATGAGCGTGTAAACTCCGTCTTAAGTTCTGCCACTCAACTCAGAATATCTCGAATTCGAGCGGAAAGTTGGGAGCAGTGTTTCGATATTCAATGCTCTATGCTATCCTATTATATACCGATTACAGCACGTTGTACAACTACACGAAACTGAAAAACAAATATAACTGCTAAACATGGCGTTATTGACGATAGTGTTAATTTTTAAACAAAAGAAAACGTACAATAGTACCTGTATTGTACGATTTCTTTTGTTTAAGCATCCATTATCTATTGATATATTGTACTCGTATATCCCTAACAGCACTTTGTCTTAATCGGACTGGAAACGAGGAATTTGGCTAAATTAAGTTGTCTAATATATCACGCTACCGGCATCCCTTTTTGCTATATGTCCTATAATAGTAATACTATAAGATATGCCTCGTCACTTAGAGTGCTAAAGCTTCGTTTAGATATAAAGTCTAGTCATGTTCTAAATTGTCTTCGCAATATATAGGGCAAAAACAGGATAATTGAAGCAATTTTCAATGAAAATCGGTCAAGCGTGAGTTGATCTCACCCATCGAATTTTCTGTACCGATTTCTTGATTGTAGGTCAACAGGAATGTGTCTTATAAAAGTTGACAAAATACGTTATCTCGTTACCAGAGCGAGGAAATGTAAATATTTTACCCCCAACGCACAACCACGGCGTTCACAGTCACACGCTGTGTGCGCCACGACGGCCTTAATAATATTATATGGTAATGTACCTACGTACATTTAAATTATTTATGTAAGTATTAAATGCAGATTTCAATAACATCTATCTTAATAAAAAATGTACTAATAAATCAAATGGTTGAAAAATATAAAGCAATAGTTCTATCATAGAACAAATTGAATCACTTAATCTAAAATTTCAATTCTGAGTATGTAGGTCGTACGAGATATGGTCCTAAAATAGATTACCTTCTTCATTTTGTAGGTTGTAAAATAAACATTAAAGATTTGTTAAGTAATGTCATATACAATACATTCCGCCCTAGTTTCAGTCCAAATTCTTCAAATATTGCGTGTTACGTGTTGGTAGTTAATACCATAATTTTCCAATCTAACCCGAATACAAAAAAAATAACATTTTTCCTCATAGCGATAACTTAGAGGTTTAATAAATCTAATCGACCTAAAGCAACTTTATAACTCAATTTTCGAAATATTACGTGTTATGTGGCACCGCCGCGCTTTGTCTTCTTACCAGAGGGACAAAATAAAAATAATTATCCCCCTCTGTGGGAATCGAATCCACAACCGTCGAGTTTACATGCCGACGACGACGACGACGAAATTTCTATACGTATATTTAAGTTTTATTAGAGCGACGTACTTGACATGCCTTTGGATGAGATGTCCATATATAATATAAATTATATGTAACTTCTAAGATCCTGAATCTGTGTCAACGGACCCAAACTAATATTTACTGTCATAAGTAGTAACTAGGAAGGTCTTATACAAATGTTTTTATAGGTAACACATGTAGCTTAATTTAATGTGTTTACTTATATACAAGCTAACAGACCCGCGCGGCTTTGCACGCTTGACCATACGAATGATTATTTAATATATTTAAATCAGCTTCACGCTGTATCCCGCACACAGCAGGTAGGCAGAGGGAACCTAGTACTAAGACACTCCGTTCCCCACTTTCTGCCGAATTCTGGAGGCATTACGCGTTGAGTGGCAGAACTCAACGCCGAGCTTAACCTCGACACCAGAGCGAAGAAATGTATATATAAATTTAAGTAAATATTTCATCTTCTCGAGTGGGGATCGAACCCACAACCAGTCGGTTTTACAGTCGCACTTTGTGCCGCTGCGCGACGACTCGCCTCAAATTATTTAATATATTTATGAAATTATTTTCAATTTTCATTTTCATTAGGTTTAATAAGAAAATATAAACCTAAATAATTAAAATAAAGCGAAATGGAATAATAGGTAGACATAAAATTCTTAATATTAATAAAAACACCTGAGTAATTAAAATGAACAAACAAAATAAGTAAAAGTAAATAAATGAAATTATTCATATTGGAATAAATAGCAGTTACTGAAAAACTTATTTAAACAAAAACCAGCTGTACTATCAATAACATCAACCTAAAATAAATATTTAAAAGTAACACGAAATATAATACCAGAATAATAAAAAAATCTTAACCTAACCAAGAAATAAAAAGAAAAATAATCTTCTAATTGTTTGATAAGCGAATAGAACCAAATAAATATAGAATTAATAGCAAACAGCAAATAACCACATAAAAATTAGTAGTAGATCGAAACAACAAAACAAATCGAAAAAATTGACACAACCGTCAACGTCATCTGCCATTTCACGTCCGTCATTCCGGAACCAAGCAACCGCATGCGGCTCATAGGCTAGGTCATTTTGAATCAGTGACATCTCCTAAAGTATTTATTATAATAATGTACAGTAAAGTTCAATTAAAATATAGATGAAATGCCAAAGGTGACTGTTACATTTATTTTGATAATAACACTGGTCAACATAAAAATTGCCTTTTACGTGAAACTGCACTATATCCTTAGTATTTGACCTCCTTAATCTAAATATAGAACTTAAAATTAAAAGTTAGCTCTTATTAATAATTTATGCCATATTTAACATAATACCGGTTAACTTGGTGGATCTAACTCTATATTATGAGATTTGAAATCATTTGCTGAGGCAACCTGCGTAAATTTAGTTATTACGTTTATTGTATCTTGTTTATTGTATGTTGTATTGATGGTGTATGTTTTCGATTTGTTTGTTAAAACGTGAAATTTTATAAGTTTTTTTATCAATTCCGACAGGTTTGTGGTGCAAAAACTACAATTTTAAACTAGGTGAAATAGTGCAGACAATTTATGTTACATATGTGGTAAAATGAATTTAAGTAGTCACAGGTGCCCAATAATCTAATGCTTAGAATCTGTTTACTTTCATTATTTTGGAATTAAAATTTAAAATCAAGATAAATCTTTGGGTCATTTTAGTTGCAGTACTTCCATTGTTTATAAATTAGGATTAATGAAAAACTTTGTTAAGGCTCTCAACAATGATGACCCAGCCAAATATTTGCGACGTAAATTTTCACATCTAAGCGACACCAAAATAAAAGATGACATTTTCATCGGATGTCGGGTGCTTACATCACTCGAATTTGAGAGTGATGTAAGGACCAAAACTTTGATTCGATTTTACACAGCATCGAAAAGAGGCATGGCAATTATTTAAAGCAGTGGGTTATGGTTTTATGGATAATATGAGATGTGAAAATTACAACAAGCTTGTGAAGAATGTACTACAAAAGTATTCGCTGTAATATTTCTCAAAAAAATTACTTTTTTCACTCTTATCTCGATTTTTTTCTTCTTAATTGCGGTGATAGTAGTAATGAACATGGTGAACGATTTCACCTAGACATATCGACAATGGAAAATAGATACAGCGGCCGATGGAATACGTCAATGTTAGCGAACTACTGCTGGAACTAGAATAAAGATACTCCTAAAACTGATTTCAAAAACAAACAAAAAAAAAGAGAAATTCTTGATTAAATAATGTGAAATACCCCGGAAATATTTAAAAATACTCAAATTCATGTAAAAAGTATAAAAAAAAATAATGAACACATCTAATTTTATAAATAAACTAGAGGGCGCGCGCGGCTTCGCCCGCTTATTAGGAGTGAATTCTAAAAAAACCACGAAACACGTGTTCAATAAAATATTTTTAAAAGTCTGAAAACCGATTTTTATAATTTTTTTTATAAAAATCGGTGGCAATTTAAAGATTTTTCCATATAAACTTTCAACCCCTTATTTGAACCCTTAGGGGGTGAATTCTTAAAAACCATGAAACACGTCTGAATTTCAAATTTTATAAAAATCGGTACAGATTAAATTTTTTTTCCATACAAACTTTCAACCCCTATTTCATCCCTTTAGGGTTAAAATTTTTCAAATTCCCTTCTTAGTGGATGTCCAGAATATGAAAATAAACATCTGCCCAAATTTCACGTTTCACCATCAGCGGTTACGGCTCTGCGTGCGTCTTACCTCAGTCAGTCAGCACAAGTCCTTTTATATATATAGATGATTTATATTCTATGAAAGGAGAATGAAACTTTTGGGCCGTCACGTAAAGAATTGAGATGTGATCTAAAAAATTACAATTTTTTTTTTATTTTTAGAATAGCAAATAATAAATTAATTGACATTATGGAAGTGGAGAAAAATGAAAAAAATAAGATTTAGATCCTTAATCGATTAAAATCAATCATATTTTAAGTCAGAGATGTGACAGCTGATTGACAATCACACCTTGTCTAATGATTTTTTGCATTTTTGC
>JAATLQ010013076.1:25453-54862 GCA_013421005.1 Heliconius erato x Heliconius himera | reverse complement strand
TTTTTGACTAGCAAAGTCATTAATCACATTTTCAAAATCAATAGTATCGACTAGTTCATGTTCAATTGACATGATAGCGAGATTGTATTTTTCATTTTCATTCTCTTATTTTTCTTGTACATTCCTTGATTCTTGATTGAAAAAAAATTAGAAGAATTGATCGTAGACTTTGTTGCCCCTTTCCATTTGTTGCCCGGTGCGACCGCACCGCTCGCACCCCCCCAGCTACGCCACTGGTTCCCAGGTTCTCTCTGCCTACCCAGCTATGTGCGGGTTATAGCGTGAAACTAAAAAAATCTGTCACTTTAAACACGGTATAGCTTCATCTTGCACTTGGATGGCGTGATAACATGCTCTTATAATAGGTTGAAATATGAATTAAAAAAAAAACTGAAACTTGCGTATTATGTTCATAATATTTACAGCTGCCCGTTTAAACCTACTTATAAGTGTTTATAGCATGCTATGAATAATTTATATGTAATGTGATAAGTAATTTATACGATCAATCATACTGTAAAATTTATTTCCTTCGTCGATTTTTCATTAGTATCGTTAATATTGTTAGTAGATTGAATTGTCTAATTTGTGTGATTGATACCTTTTGGAAGCAAATGACGCAGGTTCTACTGACGAATCGTATACGGTTTTGATAGAAATAATGCTATTAAAATCTAATAAGAAATCTGTTTTATTTACGTTATACAAAGTACACTATAGTGTATGTATTTATAATTAAGTATCAAAACGCGACTGGTGGGTTCGATCACCATTTGAGGAAACTAAATATTTATTTAAATACCTCCAAAATTCAGCGGAAAATGGGGAACGGAGTGTCTTAATACAACGTTTCCTCTGTCTATCCTGCTGTTTGCGGGATACAGTTTGAAGCTGATATAATTTAATTCTTTTTTATCAAATAATTAGAAAATATACTTGTAGTATTATCGTACCAATTGCTATATTAGGGAGTAGTGCAAGACACACCCATACCTGTTCTTGAGTAATACTGATTACACAGCCGGTTTTTAGGGATCACTCGAGCGAATTAATGAAATTCATGAATTGTGTAAGTATATTGTTTTAATTTACCTTAAAGAATACGATAGAATGTGGTCGTTGTGGCGCAGGGCACATGGCGATTGTAAACGTGACAGGTTGTGAGTTCAATTCCCATTCGAAAAAAAATACAATTTAATATTTTCATTTCCTTGCTAAGGTTACGACGCGGCCAAAACGCGGCGTTGAGTTCCGCCACAGAACACGCAATGTTTCCAGAATTTTGCAAAAAGCGGGGAACGGATGTGTCTTAGTAAGAACTGAGTGACTTAACACTTGGCTCCTAGATTCTCTCTACCTACTCTGCGTGAAGCGTGAAGTGAAAAAAATTAAAAAATACGGTAGATAATAACATATAGGTACTAGAAATATGATATGAATCAAAATTTATGTATATAAAATATACATATTTAACTCTGTAAAGGGTGACCTTGGTTGACCTTAATAAGCAGTGTCGATGATACTAGCGCAAGTTTGACTAACGCCCAATATTAATAACCTATCTCCAACGTCAATCTTAGATTGTTTCATATATCTATCCAATCTCTAGATTGCATAGATATATGAAACATACATCTATCCAATCTCTAGATTGGATAGATATATGAAACAATCTAAGATTGACGTTGGAGATAGGTTATTAATATTGAGCGTAATAAGGCGAGAGCACGGGTATAAGTAGAAATAACTACAATTAATTATTCCAAAGACTGTGTGGCACTCAGTTTTCTCTTACAACTCTTACTACTCTTATTCTTAAAAGGGGAGAAGTATGATACCCAATTATTACTATAATAGCAACCATGTAACCAAATTATTTTGAAAGCAGTTTAAACTTGAAATACATATATAGCTGTAAATTATTTTTTTAATAGAAACGATTATGTGTAAATACATATGTGTAACAGTCCAAAAAAATATTTGATGTTGATTTGATTGCAGGCAAAATACAAAACAGATATCTATTCCAATTGACACGCCACTACAGGATTGGTTAGAACAGGTTCCATTCTTATTTGAAGCTAAGTTTATATAGCATTATAAAACATATATACCCACAAAGCGTGTATTTCTCTTATCCAAGTATACAATATTAACGTAGAAGCTAAATAAAGAAAAAAAAATATTCTACTATAATTTTTAAAAGAGAAACGAGTGAAATATACTATTTTTCTTAGTAGATTAAAGTTGTGGGTTTTATAGTGACACTGTTTTATTAATAGTTGTAAAGTATAAGATACTAAAAAGTATTGATAATATTTAAAGACTAGAAAGATAGAGCTACAAAGGGATGTACAAAGTTACTTATTAGACTGGTCGTATTTTTCTTTTCAGCTTTATAGCAATATAGACAGATTAGAGACAAAACACGCCGTATCCGATTTTCACCCGTATTCCAGACATTGTGTGATGAATGACGGAACCTAACGCCGTCCTTTGTCTAGCCAGAGCAGGAAAATAAATATAATTCATCTGCCATACAGTGCCACAATGATCTCTACAAATCTACAATAGGTACATATTATTTTATTTAATTTGTTTCATGCTGTATCCCGCACATATAAGGATAGGCAGAAGCAACCTGGGAACCTAGCATTATGACACTCCGTTCTCCATTGGGACACTTCCGTTGCCCACTTTCCGCGAAATTTTTAAAGCGTTGCATGTTGAGAGGCGGAACTTAACATCACGCTTTGACTCGTTACCAGAGAGGAAATTAAAATATGAAACATTTTATTCCCCTGAATAGGAACCGAATCTCTTACAGTCACTCACGCTTGTGCCATGACAGCCTCACTCTTAGATTTGTATTTTAAATACTAAAATAAGATTTATTAAGTCATACAGGACTCGAGATTGATCGATCGATCGATTGATTACAAAGCGATTAGAATTAAGCCAATCATAAAAACATTTTTCATAATTAAACCCAAAGTAAAATTTAAAATAGAACTAGTCTCTAGGTACTTAATAATTAAAAAAAATACTTCTTCACATTTAAAACTAACTTTATCACATTGTGAAATTATATTTAAAAAAAGATAGATAATTTGTATATGCACAACGGGTTTAATAATAGTTTTAGTATATTATATAAAATGAATAAAATTAATAAAATGAGTACCAATATAAATCTCTGCGCACCTTAAATACTAAAAATAATATAAATATTTATTGCGCATACATTACTATATTAAGTAACCAGCTGTAAAAGTAGTTTGATTGACAATTTTTATTTTTAGTAATTCGACACTAAATTATTACTTGCACAATAAATCAACTGCATATTATTTAATTTCCATATCAAGGTATATTGTATAATTACACATACTTTTATTAAATAATAAATAAATATTAATTGTAATTAATTACTAACATTCTAATAATATATTACAACTCTTTCGTCACTCTGGCAACCCAGCAAACTTTTCTTTTTGCAAAAAGTAAAAACAGAGGTCAGTGTGTATAAAAGTGGTGCGACCGTTCGGTCCTTTTCTTGACTTATTAGTATCGGCAAGATGTTATTCAATTGCATACGACTTTTCGCCTGTGTGCTCTGCGTGATTTATTATACGCAGATTTGTGATAGTCAGTTTATTAATTTTGAAAATGAACGTGAGTTTTGGTTTTTTTTTGTATATTACTAATTAAATATTCTAATGTAATTTTTTTTTTGTTATTGAAATATAATGATTATTTAAAAAATATTTTTATATTAATCATAATTTGTGTGTTTAAGTTTGAAAATGTGGCGAAAAATGTGATTAAGTCATAGATTGGATAATCAAATTTAAATGCAATTTTTTGTAATAATTTTATTGTAACAAAATACGTAATATAAATTGTAATTGCATAAAATAATACTTATAATTTGATATCGATATAATGTTTAATTTTTGGTGAAACTGATCTTGGACATTATTATAAATCACTGCATTATCAATATTCCGCCTACACGCCTCTGCTTGTTGGGTGGTCGACCCAAACGTACGTCTAAAATCATCATATCGATTCATTAAAAATAAAATTCTTTAGATAATAATCGAAGATTCGAAAATTTAAATTTGTGAACTATATAAATAGGATTATATAGTTCACAAATTTAAATTTTCGAATCTTCGATTATTATCTAAAGAATTTTATTTTTAATGAATCGATATGATGATTTTAGACGATTATTATCTAAAGAATTTGGCTATTAATGTTAAATTTTGGACTATGTAACTTTATTTTAATATTGTATTTTTTTAATTATTCTTAGATTTTTAATCTCACTACATATTAGCTATTATAGACTTCATATTTTTCCTTTTGCCTATTTAGATATTCGTGCTAGATGTCAGATCTCAATTCCTCGTTTTATTTAGCGAGACCAAGGAATGACGTAAAAAGTAAATATACATTTTTATCTCAATAGATTTGAATGCACAATCATTGCATTTGGACACACCTCCAGACCATGCCATAGATGTACTTTTTTTATTCATTGAAGCTATTCATTTTTATTAATATATTTTTTGTGTATTTGTAAACTTTTATGAAAATTTATAAACTTTTATTGTTAACTACAGAGTTTACTTTATGGATATAATGCTCAATAGATTAGGATATTGAAAACAAGTAACTATTACTTAAGTAGGTACTACTTTATCTTCTAATAAGCGAAGATAAATTTTAAACTTCTATTCCTATATTTAGATTTTTTCTTTTTTATTACACATTGTCGATTGTTATTTATAAATGCTTACATTGAATTAAGTTGTCGACTTTCGCGACGAAGACTTTTTTACTTTATTAAAGTAAAAATATATTTTATGCTAAGATTTGAACTCGCACTCATAACAATTACATTTTGTCTAAATATTTTAACCAGGTAAGCTATTAGCACCCTTATGTAGCTAGTAGCACATCTATTTATTTTGTTTTTAATATGAAAATATCAAAAATTCTGTGCTCTTTTTAATGTTCCGTAGCCAAATATCGAAAAACGGAACGCAATAAATTCATCATGTCCGTCCGTATGTCAAAGCCACTTTATTTTGCTTGAAGCTGTACTCCTCATAACAGGACACAGGAAATCTGAGAACTTTGTGTGAAGACACTTCCGTTCCCTACTTTCTGCCGAATTGCTTGACCTGATTCCCACTGAAGGAAATGAAAAATTTCATTTCCTTCAGTGTGAATCGAACCTACAGTCCCTGTTGCGTTCACAGTCGCACGCTTGTGCCCCCTTAAAAATAGGTCTAAAATTCCATACGTTTCTTATAAAATTCCATACTATATTTATACGAGACAAATTACACAAATTACACAAAAATGCCAATGTCATCGTACGACTCTTACGCGAAAGATTAATTATGTTAAAATTAATAATTTCCGAGGCCAGACAAAACTTAGACACCACACGCCCCGCTATTAAGCCATTTTTAAGAAAATTATATAACATAAGTAACTAACAAATCAATTCATTCACTTAAATTGTTAGCCTTCTTACTTAAGTTTATCTGAAACTGAATATTTGGCGTTACATTTTGTTTTAACGGTTCAGCCATAATTATGAGCTATATGAAATTGATTGTTAACACCTCTATTCTTCTTTTAGATGTAAAAATATATCTAAAATTCTATACATTACTGAAATATTGTAATTTACGAGACAAATTATACAAATAACATAAAAATTCTCGATGTGGGGAACGGAAATGTCTTAATGGGAACGGACATTCCGTTCTCATTAAGACACTTCGGTTTCCCACTCCTTAGCTCTAGGTTCCCAGGTTCCCTCCGTACTCTGCTATGTTCGGAATACAGCGTGAAACTATATAATAATTGATTGACTTAAGTTGTTACTCTTTTTTACTTAAGTTTATGTAAATTTCCGTATATTATTAAATTATTGTTTCAATCTAACTAAGGTGTTTTATAGACACAAATTAATTAGACGTTAGGTTAAAATTTTCGATAATATTTAAATAAATTTTATTTCTCATACATTGATATAAACATCTAAACTAAACCATTAAAAGTTAACCAATCAAACTATTCAAAAAGAAATACTAGAATAAGTTAATAATAAAATGAAATATTGAGCAACATATAAAATTTAACACATCATTTTAAATCATGTAATATTATTATATTATTAAAGTTTAAATTTGGTCATAATTAAAAATTGGGTCACTAATTACTTACAATCAATTAAAAACACCACTATTTCATACTAATCAAACACCTATTTTGAAATTATTTTTATTTTTTGGCAATCAAAAATAATGTCCCCAGGCGAATTTTTCGAAAATAATTACAAATAATTTAGATTATTTTAGATTTGCATTTTTGAAATGGGAAACGCCTATATGATTGAAGGCTATGGGTCCTTAAGCAACCAGTGTCATACGGGCCTACTGGTTTTTTATGTAACGTTCACAATTATTTTTGTTGTTGTAATTAGAGCATTATCATTGAATGTAGGTGAAGCCGCAGGCAATATAAGCATAACCCATGCCGGTGAAAGACATGGTTGTTATCGAAATTTGATTGACTGAGAAGTGAAGTTAACATTGAACTCGTTTGAAAATCACGAAACTATTTTAACCGTAGATACGTATCGGGTCATACGAGATTATGACATGGACATTACTATATTTAATACTCTACCTACACATAGCTGTGACAGTTTATGAAATATATTTAGCAATCTTTGGTTCATTTTAAATAAATAAATAAATCAGCTTCACACTGTATCCCTCACACAGAGGGAACCCAGTGTTATGGCACTCCGTTCCCCACTTTCCGCCGAGTTCTGGAGGCATTGGGTGTTGAGTGGCGGAACTCAACGCCGCGCTTTGCCTCGACACCAGAACGAAGAAATGATAATATAAATGTAAATAAATATTTCACTTCCTCCAGTGGGATCGAACCCACAACCAGTCGATTTTACAGTCATGCTTTGTGCCCCGACTAGCCTCAAGAATATTATAGATCGTCTTATTTAGAATGATTTCTCACTCAAGGAGGTGAAATATTTACTTAAATTTATATTTCCATTTCTTCGCTCTGGTGTCGAGGTTAAGCGCGGCGTTGAATTCTGCCTCTCAACACGCAATCCCTCCAGAATTCGGCAGAAAGTGGGGAACGGTGTGTCTTAACACTAGGTTCCCTCTGCCTACCCTGCTATGTGCGGGATACAGCGTAAAGCTGATTTAATTTATTTTTTTATAATATTTTTCTTCGTTACACACTTTAAGAAAACGTAAGTACCTGGGTCCTACCTTAAATTCAGTTGTTAGTATTTCAGATAAAACATGTAATAACATAATTGTTTACTTATGATACACATATGTATAACATTAACTTTTAAACGCACTTACTTGAGGCCCAACAACATCACTTAGCATTCAATAATAGTTCAAAGCCTCTACCAACAGGAACTTTAAATAAATTTAAATTTAAGGTAATTAAAATAATTTTGTATAATGAGTTAGAACTTGGCATTGATTCTATTGTTATACGTAGCCATGGTAATAATAATAATATTTCATTAATTATATAGTAAGTATATTTCAGCAAAGTTAAGTTGAGATGGAGGGGCGTTGAGTTCCGCTACTCAACACGTAATGCCTCCAGATTTCAGCGGAAAGTGGGGAACGGAGTGTCTTAACACTAGTTTCCCTCTGCCTACCCTACTGTGTGCGAGATACAGCGTGAAGCTGATTTGATTAGTTAACTTCGAGTGTGGGCAATTTAATATTTTAATAAATACAATGCTTAACACCCTACCTCATATTGACCACTTTTCTTTAATACTTTTTACACTAAATCCGTACAATACATACATAAATCTTATTTTAACAATAAATGATATGCATCAATAAAAATTTTATGATAAGTTTAAAAATATTATAAGCGTATCAAACAAATCACTTAAATCAGATGACTCATAAAAGGCTTTAGAGTTTAGTGCAACAGCTTAGGTAAAGTGTCGTTACAAAGTAGATGTCTAATACAATACAAACAGATAAACGTAAAAGAAAAGGACATGTATATATTAAAAAAGTCGATGATTGTGAGAGAATTAATTATTTTTCGAATTCGACTAAAAAGCGGAGGACTAAAGATTTTGCAACTAGGTTGGTTGGTGGTTGGTTGGTTTTTGATTTAACATTGAAATTTTCACATTTAAATATTTTTTATTCAATATGAAATTTCACTTATCTTCCGCATTATGCAGAATAGAAAAGGAATTTTCACTAATAGTCATCACTAAGGATAAAGGAGTGAAATTTCTTAATAAAATATTTCAAATATACACATTTCCACAAACGGGAATCGAAGCCACAACCTATCTCTACTGCACTACTGTGTAATAACTTTAGTGTAATAAGTTAATCGTTGTATTATAGTTTTATAATTTTGTAATGTATGTATGTTAGTATGCCGTAATAACGCGTGCATAAAATATTTGGACGCACTGGCGCGTACATGTGGAAATATTTTTTATTCCAAGTCCACTCTTTAAGTATTTATATGTAGATAAAAATACTTATCTATATTATAAAATAAGTAACACAGTAAAAGTATTTCCTTTTTAGTTAATTACGGGCATTAATCATTAAAAAGTGTTACTTTAACTTGCTATAATATGTATCATATCCGTTTCGTACTTCCACAGTTAACATGCATAAATTTAAAATTATATAATAATACGAAATTTTTTTTAGGCTAGTGGCACAGGGGCACAAGCGTGTGACGCGAAGTAAACGCGACAGGTTGTGAGTTCGATTGCTATTTAAGGAAATGAAATATTTAATATTTTCATTTCTTCACTCTGTCGAAACAATCCGAGGTGTTAAGTTCCGTTACCGGGATACAGCGCAATTATTTTTTTTGTGTTAGAAAATACTGATTGACTTTGCCAAGAGTATAAAAATATATTTAATTTCTAAAAAAATATTAATTAACATGTAATTTATACGTTCAATAAAAACTCGTTGTCTTGCCAAATACACCTTTTCGAGTAAAAAGCCAATTGATTGATGACCAACGAGAAATTTGAAATTCTTTTTTCATAAAATTTCAGTGGCCCCCATAAAGTTGATCACCCGAAACCTTTGGGAATAAATGAAAAATGCACAAAGTATAAATTCTACGTGGCAGAGAAAAGGGGACGTCACTAGCATGTCAATCACAATACCTATCGGCTATTTGTATAGAGTTTTTCCTATACCTATAAATTAACCTACCTTGAAAACTTTTTTTAAGCTTTATACTGTACCTCACATATAGTAGAGTAGGCAAAGTGGATCTAGTGTTGAGACTGCTTTCCCAGCCGAACAGAACTCAACGCCGCGTTTTTCTTTGTTACCAGAGCGAAGAAATGTAAATATTAATAAACTCCCCGAGTGGAAAACGAACCCACAACAGTCACATGCTTGTGCCACGGCCTCAGCGTTCACTGTTTTTTTTTTATTTTCGGGACATAAGACGGCAGAGAAGAAAGGACTTAATGATATTTTTTTCATCCAGTTGGGTTCAAATGACTATAATAATATCAACAAACTACGCAAGTTTCAACTACGTACAGATTTACCCATTTTTTAAATACCTACTTATAGATTATATCATTTTTTTATCTTTCTCAATAAAAGTTTGATTAAGATTTATAGAATCTAATCTTGTGTTATGGAAAATGAATTTCGAAATTGCCCTACAATTTTAAAACCGTAAAGATGAGTGCTTATTATATTGTCTAAGATATAATCAAAACTATAAAGGCTAGGCCGCAACACACTATTGAAGTTTTTTATGAGCATTTTATACTATGGACGATATTATGGCAAAGTGTTTGCTTTGACTTTACTCAGCACACTCAGCACGATGGTTGTGGGTTCTAACCGGGGGAAAATTATTACAAACAAGTTTGTTACATTACTAGTGGCTGCCCGCAACTTTGTTTGTGTGGACTTTATGGCTCTCGCACTGCTACTTCTCTATAGCACCCGTTGTGATTGAAACTTGTATCAAGTAGCAGCCAAAGAGAAATTAGAAGCAAGACACTTTGTGTACTTAACCACGTTTTGTGTTACGAGAGCGGGAAATAAAAAAAATCTAATATAATGACTTCCCTGAGTGGATCTATTCGTAATCACTGCAATATAGTCAAATACCCTACTGCGACACGACAGCAATTAAAAAAAATTAAGAATTTTTACAAAGGCGACTTTTGGTTATTTCTCTTTCTATTCTAATTTCACACTTAAAAAAGAAAAATACTTATTTAGAAAACGTATAAAAATTTGAACGTAGCAGGACTCCATTCCGCGCCTCCTGGTACCCGACCTGGTCGGTTTCCAGGAGGCTACTTCTAAATAAGTATTTTAACTTCATACATATGTATATTTAATAAATATTCATATAGTCCAAGCGGGCGAAGCCGCGTGTGTCTGCTAGTAATATAATAAATTGTTAAAACCCACACTAATTTATCAAATGATCGGTATCTGTTTGATATAGTGGAACTTATGTTTTTCCTTCAATGCCGTCCGTCAAATGCGACCAATTTGGTTTATTACGATATACGTCGAAATCTTTCGTCGTTAATCCTTTAAACCTCAAAAGGCATGGCAAATTAATTTTATGATTTAATTTGCATAAGTATTATTTTAAATACAAGAAATATTGACATACCTACCAAATTGCTTTGATGATCATTTAAAATATCTAAATCTTTTCTTATTAAATTAATAATACACTTTTTCTAACTTCATGTTGTATATTCCATATAGCAGAATAGGTATAAAGAATCGTATTTGTATTCAATTCCAAGTGGTAATCGAACCCATAACCATCGTAGAAGCACGCAGTGTTTGGGTGTAAATACACCCAAACACTGCGTGCTTCTATTACACTGCGCCATGATGGCAAGTAAAATTATAAGTACACGTATCAATTTATTAAAGATATAGATTTATTAGCTGAAAAATATGTTGAAAATATAATATTAGGTAATTTATGTGGATTTCCAGTTAAAATATTCATATGAACATAGAACTTAAAACTCGCTTTTCATGATATAAATAACGTAATCCGGTCTTATATTTTTCCCAGTCTTATGACTAACTTAAGTATTTAATCAATGGTTAGGGCTTACTCATCCAAGGTTTTATTAATTACTTAGAGGACGTACCGTCAATAAATAAGGAATCTAATCAGGACATAATTATAAAGAGATTTAAATTACACGTTTATTCTAAGTAACACGATAAGGACAAATTATGTTGTATTTATGGTTTAAAGTTATAGTGTATTATAAGATCTTTATATTTAATTACTGCAATAAAATTATAATAAAAACCCAAATAAATTAACTGCACTAAAAGCAATCTAAAATATTTCTTTATTAAGTATCTTTAAAAGGTATATATTTTTTATCGCTTGGAATCATGGACAGAGTGAACGGAGAGATCCTATAATAAAAAAAATCTTGATTTTGCGAGATTTGTTACAAAGATTGCTTTGAAAAATTATTTAATAATACGGGTTATAATTAAGAACGGAGACACGTGGCAGCGTGTACAGTTAAGTTAAAAAGCTGTTAACGCTCAATGTGTATTTTAAATGAACCATTTCAAGTTACTTTTGAGCTCTTCATAACTTGTAAACCAATTAGTCTAAAATCAAAATTAAATTAAATCAGTTTCACGCTGTGCCCCGCACACAGCAGGGTAGGCAGAGGGAACCTAGTGTTAAGACACTTCGTTTCCCATTTTCCGCCGAATTCTGGAGGCATTGCGTGTTGAGAGGCGGAACTCAACACTGCGCTTTGCCTCGACACCAGAGCAAAGAAAATAGAAATATAATTTAAAATAAATGTTCCATTTCCTCGAGTGGGTATCAAACCCACAACCAGTCGCGTTTACATTCACACTTTGTGCCCCTGCGCCACGACTGGGCAAGTAGTCTATATGCACGAAATTTAGCACATATTTAAAATTTCGACAATTTAACTCAAACTCTTATTTATATATAATCACGTTTATAAACCGGCATTTTTTTAATTGACTCACTCACTCATTACAAATCTTGACCTGAAACATGATATAGACTTCAAAGATTCTTTATTGTAACAAATTCATACATAAAAACCATATATTTAGAAATTTCATACACAAAGGTAGACTTAACTCTAGAAGAGATCTCTTCCAACCAACCCGTGGAAGTGGATAAGTGCAAAATAACGGAAAAGACATTCTTGGCTTTATCTTTTAAAAAAATAATAGCAATAAACATAAAAAAAATATAATTTAACTATTGAATATTACACATATGAATATTATACCTATAGGATAAGTATAAAGAGAAACAAAAAGAAAATTAAGCTTTACTATATAAGATGAAGATTATAAAAGTTAACCACTATATTAATATAGATCAAGTGTCTTACGTTCCAAGTAGATGTTGGGTTTAATTGGGATTTAAAGTAATTTATGGATGGGTTTTTCTGGATAAGTTTTAGAGAGTTGGTTCCAAAGGGATGCGGCATATACAGAGGATTTCTGAAGGAATTTGATTTTGTACTTCAGTACGTTAAGTTTCGGTATGACACCAGACCCCTTGAACGTGTAGAAATAGGTAGAATATTAATGCGGGAACGAAGACAAGACGAGGGAAATTCTGGTAGTTAAGGATCTGTATATCTACAGTTAGGAAAGTAATGAGTGGGACACGAAATCGGAAGAATTTATAGGACTCATGTAGTGCTTTTAAGAAATTCGATCTGGTATAATTTTTAACAGACACGTATTTAAATCGCCGAAAGAATTCCAGAAATCTAAAAATATTCCAGAACATTGCAATAGTTGATTTTATTATTTGGACTCCTCAAATAATAAAATCAACTAGTATAAAGTCCTCAAAAGATTAATTTTATGGTTTAATGTTACATTATTTTATATATAAAAGAAACATTTAGAGTAGAAAATCAGAAAAGTTAATTGTAATTTACTATCAAGAAACTAAAAAAAGAAAAGTATATAAAAATTTGATCAAAGAACGTAGGAAAACAATGTGATTTTAAAAATAACAAAGTATTACCGATAAATAGAAATAATTTATTTACAAAAACTTATGATATCCCATCAACAACATAAATATGGAATAAGAGCACAGATAGAATATGAACACAAAACTTAGTACCCATAAATCTCCCATTTTTTGTCGGTGAACTTGGCCGTCAATGCACATTTATATTTTTGATGAGATATACAATATGTATATCCTAAAAAATATAGTATGACTTTGATCAACAACATGCTTTTAACTTAAGGTTTAACTTAAGGTTAAGCACCTTAAACCTGTACTTATTAAAAATATAACTTTGTTTACAGCTACCTCACCATTGCCATTCCCAGCTTGCCGATCCGATGGCATTGCATGCCTACGACGTGGGCTACGAACATTTTTCTTCTTAATGGATTCAGAATACGTTGGAATGAAGTCAATTGACCCAATTTATTTAAATAGCCTAACAGTTGCTCTTCCAGGAGAGCAATTGTCATTTTTAATGAGGCGTATCAACGTAACAGGTGCAAAATGGACAAAACTCGCTGAGAGGAAGTAAGCTTAACAACTTTTTTATTATTATTTTTTGTTTTAAACGTTTATTTAGTTATCCTACTTTCACCAAAGATTATAAATGAAACGGATTTAGAGGAAATTAACAACACATAGACTACAAATGATGTACAGATTTAATAAAAATTAAATCGATGAGGCCAGTCGTGGCGCAGGGGCACAGAGTGTGACTGTAAAATCGACTGGGTGTGGGTTCAATCCCCACTCGAGGAGATAAAATATTTATTTACATTTATATTTTCATTTCGTCGCTCTGGTGTCTGGTATCTGGTATTTAATAATTTGGTCATAATATAAAAAATAAATATAATCTATCAGCTTCACGCTGTATACCGCAAACCACCCACCCACCACACAGCAGTGTAGGCTAAGGGAATCTGTTTTAAGACATTCTATTCCGAACTTTCAGCCGAATTTTTCGAGGCATTATGTATTAAGTGTAACTGAACGCCAAGCTTTTGCCTTGGTGCTAGAGCGAAGAAATGAAAATATTAATAAATAAAAATTAATTCCGTCGAGTGAGAAACAAAGCCACAATTGTCGCGTTAAAGTCACACTATTGTAGACCACCCTAACCCCTGCGCCACGACGGCCTCAAAAACTCAATGTTTTTTTTATATTATTAACATTTACCGAAATCAGTGTCGAGCTTAAATCTCAAATTGAGATCCGACACTCGTCTTGAGTAGCGTGACTTTCCTCGTTACCAGAGCGAGGAAATGAAAATATGAAATATTTAAGTTCATTGAGTTGGAATAGAAACCACCAGTCGCGTTTAGAGTCGCACGCTTGTGCCTCTGCGCTACGATTGGCCCTCAATATAAGTAAATATTTAAATATTTATTCAGAAAGGAAATTCGTTTATTCTAATATTTTTGTTCTCAATGACTAAGCCTAATTTTAAATAATTATAATTCAAAATAATTCGGTCAAGTACAATCGAGCACTTATAAGATATATTACAAATTAATTAAATACATACATATTTGGTTATATACTCGTACAACGCCGAAGGACTACATTTTCTAGTATCATGTTATAATTATTATTAATTGAATTTTGTAATAATATTGTGTTAACACGCATTAGGTAAGTTTTAATATAGCTATGAATAACAGCAGGATATAAGTAAAAGTTCAAATAATCATTTTTGCCGATATACGTACAGTATTTTAGAACAATGATATAACTGGGGGTGTAACTCAGTGGTAGAGTGTCTGCTTCGCATGCTGAAAGTCCTGGGTTCAAATCCCAGCACCTCCACATTGACTCGCATTTTTTTCTAAAATTTTGCTTAATTTTTAAGGACACTGTTTAAGTTCTTTTTATATGTATTAATATTTTTTTTATACATAAAAGCATTGTTTATATTCCATATACATAGAAGTCACTGCCTTTGAAGTTACGGAATAAAATCATACAAATAAGTGTATAATTCATAAAAGCCAACAAAAAATAAAAAAAATAAATGAAATTTGTTATCAATAACATTTATCGATTGATGATTTCCGTTTTTTATTTGAAAAACATTGACTCTGAAATCGAAAACCAAGACATATACCTACTGTGATAAATATTGATTTATAAGTAATTTTTAATCCATTTTTTCAATATTTCATTTATTTAAAAGTACGTATTAATAAAATCCATTATTTTATTATATTATATAACCTATTAAGGTCTTACGAAACATTCTAATTTACCAGTTACTTGTTGTGGAGGATGATATACCCACCAGATGGCGCTTTACAGTAAAAATGACTACTAGAAAGACAGCATTAACAATAATATCTAAAAATTATATTTAATCTTTATTACAATCTAAAATGTATTTTGTGAAAAAAAATACTTGCCTTAGCAAGTAAATTTGTGTAAAAATTTACTTGCCTTAGCAAGGAAAATTTTTGGGTGAGAAAAATAATATTTTTTTCTAAACAAAAAAAAAATCACTACAATACCTTCTCAACTTAAATTATTAAATTGTGTAAAAATTTACTTGCCTTAGCAAGGAAAATTTTTGGGTGAGAAAAATAATAATTTTTTCTAAACAAAAAAAAAATCACTACAATACCTTCTCAACTTAAATTATTTATTTCTTTTTCTTTGCATCACACTTTATCCTGTGCAGAGCAGGGTAGGCAGAGGACCTAGTGTGGAGACGCTCCGTTCCCATAAAGACACTTCCGCTCCTCTACGCCTGTACGCCGAATTCTGAAAGCATTGCCTGTTAAGAGACGGAACTCGACGTCGCGTTTTGCCTCCTTACCAGACCGAGGAAATTGAAAATATCAAATATTTTATTTCCTCGAATGGGAACCGAACTCACAACCTGTAGCGTTTACAGTCGCACGCTTGTGCACCTGCGCTAGGATTGGCCTCAATTTAAAATTTTTAATAATTAAATTAATAAAAAAGACACTATTAATAATAATTTTAGCTAATGAAAGTAAATCAAATTCCTAATTTGTAGATTTAATTTGCCTGGAGGCAAAAACGGCGTTAAGTTCATAAGCGACCTACACGTCACAGGCGAAATTTCGATGATGACAGCGGCTAGAATAGATCCTTTCTTCGCCCAAATAACAATGGATATACGTAAGTTCATTTTAAGATGAAATATTTATTATTATATAACATAATATTATGTACCTATTGTATAACTTATTATTCTTTATTCTTTTATAATGAAAAAAATCTTTAAAAAAGCAAAATTATGTAAGCAAGAACCTACTAATATTTAACTAATTATTTGCAGCAACAATTATATTAATATTTCAATTTATGATTATTTTATTTGTGTGAAAAAATTGTTGAAGGTACAAACCCTTAGAAATAACATGACTGAATGAAGAATGAATTTCTATCATTATCAACATTATACAGATTAATGTTTGAACTTCGCAATTGTTTCCTATAAATCAAGTATTTGGAGATGTACCTATAGGTATGATATTTACTTAGGGAGCGACGAATTAATGTATTCATTTTGGCTCTTGCGCTCGTTGAACTCATTGAAGCGAAATTAACGTGAAATTTTAACTGTGAAATTCAATTTAATGTATCAGCACTTTGACCACGGATATTGAAATTATATTTACCAATATGACAGGTTTGTTGAATAAATACATATACTTAACGGTATAAATATGTTTCTTTTAAAATAGTTTTCAGATTATTTTACAATTTGCTTAATATTTCATCATCTCTATGGCAGTTCTAATAAAAATTGTGAACCAAAAAATACGTCTTTTTTAAAACCACCGTGAAGAGCTGAAATTTGCTGTGAGACATAAACTTATCATCTTATCATCGCCCATCTATTCGCACATTCTTCTACCTTCTCACCACGAAAAGTATGATTGACTTCTAAATCAGAATATTTAAGGTCAAGTTATGGACACGCGAGTGCTTAGGATGCTGTCCTCTGAACAGTCCAATATGTAGTCGTTGCTAGAATAAGTGATTTGTGTTCATTTTGAGGAATTATGCCAAAAAAGCTGGAAGTTTTAAGATCCATCGATCAGAGAGAAATAAGTGCTATCAAAATATTATACACCTGTGAAACAGGAAATGTAAATTTTAAAGTACGCTCTACCAATATAATTAAAAAAATATGAGGGACGCAGCGACAGAAATATGTGGTAAATGAAAACGAGGTTTTAATATAAAGCACGAAAAATGGAGATGAAGATGAAGCGTGAATTTTTGTAAAAGAAAAGTTATTAAATGTTAACGAGCATCTTCCGGTAAATACAAAACATTGCGGATAGCGAAATTTACATACAAAAAGTTGAGAATGTCGTACTTTAGGTATGACATTCTCAACTTTTTATATGGTAAACAGCGGGAGCAGATGGAGTTGCGGCCACGTTTCTTGGGTTTGTTCTGGCTATTGCGGGGTATATGCTATCCCTAGCGGGGTAGTCAGAGAGAATGGAGCGCCGAACGTCACGTCTTTACATACCTCTTTCGCCTCATCCACTGCCATCAACCTCTTCATACATGCCCTTCAGGGGTGTCAATATGTCAGAGATTTATACCATTTTGTTTGTGGGCTGAAAGATCTTAAGTTAGCTAACAAAGAAACCATGGTCAGTTTTACTCCAGTTGTTTCCAGTCACTGTTCACCAGTACCAGGACTGCATCAGCATCAGTCTATAAAATATCTTGAACTACTAAAACACTAGCTTACATGAAGATTTTAATATGATAATAGCAGATATATAGATGGAGGATGTTGCGGGGATGGAGAAGGGTCTACCTAGTATATATGAAATAATTTAAATTTTACATTCACCCAAAATGAAGATCGAACAAACGACTGTTGTATTATACTATATTAGACAGACCTTTCAATTGATTTTAAGAAAGATACGATGGCACTAATTTCCTTATAAAACATTAATATTTGTTAATTTAATCTTTCAGAGGATGTTGAAAGCAATATAACTTACGCATGGGCAGGGCAACGAGGCTATGATAACCAAGATTACATTTTGGTAGGCCCTGAAAGAGTTGCTGTACGAAATGAACGAACACCATTTTTCTTTTTACAATCAGGCAAGTTACAAAATTAACTATTTTAAAATAAATGCAAGTATGAAAAAAAGCCAAATAATTACTAATTTTATCTTGGTAAATCTTTACTTGATGATACTGCACTCAGTATTGTAATATTAAATAAATTGTGTTACATTTATTTATTAAACATGTATGGAAAATATGCAAGTAATTTACTATCAATGCAAATGTTTGTATTTAACATATTTTTTATATTACAGCTGTTCCAGAAGATGCAAAAGTAATGGAACAAGTACTATTAAAAAGGCCTACAATATTAGATCATTTATCAAACGAAATAACAGTAGCTGTAATGCACTCAATAGTAGATAATATTAGACTATTTGCAAGAAGTATACCTGCTAGACATTATTATAAATACCAAAATAAATAAGTTATTATTAGGATGATTGTTTTATTTTTATCATTTTTTGAAAAAAATTTATTTATCCATTACTGCTATATTTAAAAATATTAAAATATACTTAATTTGTAAATGACATTAGAAAATCAATAGTATGATTAGTATTTTCATTTTCAATATAACTTAGATATATTATAATTTATGACACCAATGCATCACATGATATCACTGTAAACATATAGGTGGTGGGTTTGATTTTCATGTGAGGAAACTATTAAAAAAATTTCCATTTCTCTAAATTAAAACTATATCCATTTCTCCATTCTGGTAAAACAATGCACAATATTAAGTTCTGCTATTTAACATGATCCTATGGCCTACATTACTATATTCAAGTTAAAAAATATATAAAGTAAATATAATATTTCTTTTTGACAATTATGAGTACCTTTAATATTAGTTACAATTTTAATATTGTTTTTCACAAAATATAAATATTAAGTTTTATTAATATGACATATATAAACAAGATATCTGTTTAAAATATATATTAAATATTGAAAACAAAACTAAAAAGCATCCCCAAGAGATTCTTCAACATAATTTTTGTATATGGTCATAAATTTTGCTGCAAATGCTTCAAGATGAAAAATAGGTTTATTACCCTGCCTCATTCTGTGTTCATAATTGGCTGCATATTTAATAATTTGACATTTCAAAGTCATATCACAGTTAGCTATAAGATCATCTAATAATGAAGCAAAAATCTCCTCTGGTGGTATTCCATGTATTAAAAGTTCATAAAGTTTTTGTCGTACTTCACCAAGTTTTGTGGGAGATTGTTCTGACAACATAATCTTGGCTATATCTCTAATGAAAATTTGCCAATCAGGAACAGGCAGTTCTTGGTCTGATCTAAAAGGATATTGCTCAACCTTGCAAGCTTCACACATTAAAATTGCTCTTCTTAGATTACGATTTGCAGCATTAGCAATACGCACTGCCAATTCTGACGGTAGAGTTAAGCCCTCTTTTTTACAAACAGTATGTAAAACATTAACTATTTCGTCTATACTTGGTGCTGGCACTCTTATAGCCAAGCAACGAGATCTAATTGCAGGGATTACACGTGATATAGAATTTGCTATAAGAATTAAGCGGCAAGTTGCTACGTATTTTTCCATGGTGCGACGCAACGCGTGTTGAGCATCTTTTGTAAGATAGTCCACTTCGTTTAAAATCACAACTTTAAACTCACGTTGGCCAGAAGAGTCAATTTGATGTGTTTGTGCGACATTTTTAACTAAATCCATTATAACGACCCGGTCATATATTCCAGCGTCGGTGGGATTTACTTCAATGTGATAGTTACTACTTACTGTCATAATCTCAATCTTCTTATTTGAAGGGGTTGTAAAATGCATGGTTTCTTGTCTTGCTCGTTCTACACCAGATCCATAAAGCTCTCGTAATAGGCACATTATTCTAGTTTTTTTACCAGCACCCAAAGGTCCGTAAACTAGTAAATGAGGAAAGTCACTTTGCTGTATTAAACTTTTTAATCCCACAGCTTGTTCTTTGTGATAATCCAATTTCATTAAATCTTTAGGTCTATGTTTATCAACCCACAAAGTCATTTTATTTAAATGTTAGTAAAAAACGTGTTGGGATGTACTTTTTATTAAATTAACAACTATTGTTTACAAGACCGAATCGAATTCAATTGAGATTGTGAAGTTTCAATTTAGAAATTATAGAAGTGTAAATACGCGCCAAAATTTTATCCTAATACAGATTATACACTAAATGTCATCTTTCGCAATATATTTAAAAAAGTCAGCAAATCTGTTAAAATAAGCTAGGGTTGCGAAAATTATATTTTCTTCTTATATAAGAGTGAAGAAAACGCTAGTGTATTCCATAAGTAAGTTTCATGCATATATTGAAATGGAATATAAACATAAAACAAAATCAAACTATTTTTCCAGGCTATATGATACCGTACAGTACTATGTTAAATTAGTTATTGCTTTTTACTTGACTTACAAATATAAAAATGTTTCTTTATTATTTCTGAGTATTTTCTTCTTTTTTTTTCTCGCTATAGTTTTACAAATTTATCTGTTCTCCGAAATGCAAAAATGTCAAGTTCCTTATGTTTATTCATTAATAGTAAATTATTTTAAGAAGATAAATATCATATAAAATACTTAACTAAATAATAAACGATAGGCCGTTGAGGCCAGTCGTGGCACAGAGTCTCAAAGTGTGACTGTAAAATCAACTGGTTGTGAGTTCGATCCCCACTCCCTCCTTAATTTAATATTTCTTCTCCTCCACTCGAGGAGATGAAATATTAACTTAAATTTATATTTCCATTTTTCGCTCTGGTGTCGAGGCAAAGCGCGGCGTTGAGTTCTGCCACTCAACACGCAACGCCTTCAGAATTCGGCAGAAAGCGGGGAACGGAGTGTTTTACCACTAGGCTCCTTCTGCCTACCCTGCTGTGTGTGGGATACAGCGTGAAGCTGATTTGATTTGATTTTTTTTAAATAATAAACAACTAACCTAGATAAGTTGAGTTAATGATTAACTAGATAAGTTAAGTTAAGTTAGTGTTTACAAATATATATTTTAAGAAACAGTCCTCAAAAAAATGTATATTATACATGCTTTATTATTGTATTCTTAACTAATTTCTGTTCAAAAATATTCGTAATTAAAGTACACTCATTTTTGTTACAACTATCAATAAAATAAATTTATGCTTAATGTATTTAATAATAAAACGTGCTTATAATTTAGGTGTAGCTACACAAATATCGATCACAAAAAAGTTTACAAAAATAATGTCATTGATCGCTCGAGTTTTTGTTTGAAATATTGCAACGAAACGACGTTATCTAACGTACTGCTTATTTTGGGCTATAAAATAATATTAACATGTATACACAATAATGTTAATAGCTATATTCTCCGACGGTGCATCGGACGCCACGGAAGGTTTAGCAGTGCAAGCATCAATCGTCATTGATATTTTTATTTATTACTTTTAGATTATAAGCATGTTTAATATATACTTTATTTAATAATTTATATAAAAAAATAAATGTTTTTTTTTTAAATATATACTTGTGTTGACATTTTGAACAAAATCTGTAACCAGCACATTTTATGTACTTTAAATGAGCTTTTGATTAAGTTCCAATATTTTTTATATAAATACATCATTGACCTTAGCTTTACCAGCAAAATGGTAAAAAAAGCGAAATGACGCTGGTTGAAGACAATGATTTTATATGAAATTATAGCAATGACTATTAAGGAGAATAATGATTATTAACTAAGTATTGAATGTTATCATTAATAGAATTGAGGTGCTATAGGATAATATAGACATTGTCCATATGTAAAATTGAAAAAATATCAACGTAACGCTTAAATATCCTAGGTAGATATGGTGCAGAGCTAAGAGTTATCTCCTCGAATTCCTCCATGTATATATATGCTATTACCATATTAAAATCTATATGTAAGGTAGTGTTTTAATAGTTCAAGATATTTTATAGACCTATTCTTATCCTCTAGCTTCTGCTTGACAATGCTGATGCAGTCCTTAATGAGTATACTGTTGAGGAGCAACTGGATGTAAAACTGACCACTGAAATGGTAAGAAACTCTGACATGTTGAGCTGACTGACTGATATGTATTACTGTATACTTTTGGTAACCCATACAACTTAGTTTTTACACAGATAGTTAAGGCAGATTTAATGTCAAGGACTTTTGTGTTTTTTTATATTGCATATGTTACGTTTCTTTCATTCATCTTCTGTAACACCCACGTTGTGCTGGCATATATTAGAGTCAGTCGTCAGCATCTCACGTTTCTGACGTTTCACGGTCTCATTTATCTAAGGCACTTTTAATTCTGTTACCGGCAGCAATGCACCTGTGCGTCTTTTTTCATTTCTTATAATTTCAAGAAGAGGCTCTGGTCCTTGTTTTAGAGTGGAGTTTCTATGTTTCTTTGAGGAAATTAAATACAAATTGAACAACCAAGCTGACATGGCGCAACCTTATTCAATACGTGTGACTTTTTCTTTCTCGCACACAGGCTAAGTGATCTCTATAAAAAGACTTTACAACAGGGGTTCGCTAATATTGTACCCGGGGCGGTCTCTCAACATGTGTTACACCCCTGTGTATGACTATTTCTTATTTTATAAATGCTCAAGAAACTTCTTGGTTTAGGGGAAAAAAATTACCCATGATCCTTTCGGATCTACTGCCTCCCTAGGTCTTCTTGTTAATATTTTAATAGGTATAAATTTGACTATACAAGTTCAATAACTTTAAATTTCAATAAATTGAGCCCTCTAGTTTGCAGTGTGTCTGTGAACCTTTGGCTTTCTACAAAGGAATGATGCCTGCACCTCGCTTGGGGCTGATAATCATCCGGGACCTCCCCATTCACTTCAATATTCCACCGTTTTTCGTGCTTTTTCTAAACCTCGTCTTCATTTACCACATATTTCTGTCGCTGCTTTTCTCATATACCTAATTCTTAAATATATTCAAGTTTTGAGGCTTCGTGCGGTTGCCTCAAAATGAGAACAAGTCCCTTATTCTAGCAACGACTACATATTGATCTGTTCCCAGTACAGCTTCCAAAGCACTCGCGTGTTCATACTTTGACCTTAAATATACTGATCCATTGGGAATAAGTCAACCACACTTTTCACGGCGAGAATGTAGAATGGATGGGTAATGAAGGAATTGTCATTGTCCGTATCAAAACATTTTTAGCGAATTTCATTTTTGAAATAAATGAATGTAGTTAATTGATGCCACTTCAATGAAAGTGTATTATAATATCTAAGCGTATATCTCACAGCAACATTTCAGCTTTACACGCTTGTTTTAAAAAAGACGTATTTTTAATAACAATTTGAGGAGAACTGCCATAGAAGATTTGAAAATTCCATTCCGAGCTACCTGCCTAAAAACATATAACTATAGAATTTGAGTGTCAAGTGTCAATGTCTTCTTGAGATGCACTTGTATTATGTTCACCAAGTATGTGTATTGAGTTTTCGGTCAATAGAAGCCACTCAAAAACTTCTTAAATGAGAAGCCTTAAGTCCTTTGGAGTTCACCGTGAAAAAATATCTAATATATGTATTATTGAGTTATTAGTATAAAGTGCTGCATATATCCATATTTAAAACATTATGGTTAAAGGGCAATAATGTTTCTAAACAGTTTGAGTTACTTTTTTCTTTTTATTATCGTAAATAAGTCTACGTGTGAAGATTTTAATTTATATGGCGATGCCGGACAAGCCTATGCATTGGAAATTGAAATTGGACATCCTCCTCAAAAAGTAAACATATATCTAATGTGAACATTTTGTTTCAAAAATCGCTATGTCAATAAAATTAATTTACCTTTTAAGAAAATTAAATAGCACGACGTCTAGATACTTTTTATGACTATTATGTATAAAGTGTAATAAATAATATTCTATTCGTTTTCAGCTTAATGTTTTAGTTGATACAGGGAGTACTACATTGGCTATTGCATCATATCCCAGGAAAGATAATGATAAATATTTTCACTCTGATAAATCATATAGTATTTTTTTGACAAGTAAAGAGGTAAGATGAACATTGTTATAATTAATATACATAAATTCATATTGTATACTGTATATGGCATGATAAATAGATAGAATCTACTGTCAGTTCTACGCCTGCTTTACACATTCCCACTTTCCATATGAATTCAATACATTATTTTTTTTCTTTATGTTGAATACATTTTCGTTATGTTGAGGTGAACTTAATGTGTTCAATGGTTGAACACAACACCATGGTTTTCCTCTTTACTAGAGGGAGGAAATGATGACATTAAAATATTTCATTCCCCCAATTGTTAATTACTTCCAGTTGCACTCTTGGGACACAACAGCCTTGTGATGTCAATTGTTCACAAAAAACATTGTCATAGCACTAAGTCATACAACTTAGTGCTATGACAATGTTTCCCTCTACCCTGCTGTATGGGGGATACAGGATGAAGCTGAAGTGTCATAATCTATCTCAGCTTTATGTCAACCTAATACAACTACTTATAAAAATATAATATTTCAGGTGGTAGCTAAATATTCTCAAGGCACCTGGAAAGGTGAATTAGCATTTGATTATGTTAAATTCCCATCAATTAAAAGTATACCAGAAGTGACAAGTGAATTAGCTCTTATTAAAAGTAGTCATAAATTCTTCATGAATGGCTCAGCATGGCAGGTAATGGATTGTTTTTATAGAAATTGATATTAAAATTTAATAATAAAAATACATAATTTATCAAAAATTTGAAAACTCACAATACAAATCAAAATTATATGTCAAATATGTTGTTAATTACAAAAATGCTTAAGTTACATATACCACAGACAATCCACAAAATATTTTTACATGGAAATATAAAATTGTAAAGAATTCAAATGTAATTAATGATGATTCAAATTTAAATATATTTTCATTATAATATCTTACTATAAAGCAAGCCATTCTATTAAACTCACATAGACTCTGTTAAAGCTAATGTATCATTTACTTAATAAATATATATTTTTTTCCTTCATGCTGTATCCCGTACACAGCAGGGTTGGCAGAGGGAACCTAGTGTTATGACACTCCCCCCTTTCCCCCACTTTCCGCTGAATACTGGAGGCATTGTATGTTGAATAGCAGAACTCAATGCTGTTCTTTGCCTTGATACCAGAGCAAAGGAATCCTAAAAGACAGTAAAAACGATATTACTAAATAAAATGTTACAAAATTAAATCAAATTTTAAGAGGGTATGGTAGGGGTCAATGAAGTGTAACATTAAGTGACAAGTGATGGGGAGTGGTCCTAAATTTAATGACATCATATATCAAAATATAATATCTACTGTTGTTCTGTTTTAATATAAAACACCAACATTATTGTGAGAAACAATAATAATATTTTAGGTATAAAATTGCAAGATGTCTGACCTTATACTAGGTCCTTACCTAAATCTATTTATAAAGCATAGTGTCATCTACGCATCTAAAATTCAAGAAATATATGTGAATGTAATATAAGGATGACCCCAAACTAGAAAATAAAAGTAATATTTATACAATAACAAAAGTATTTACATTTCCAGGGTCTTCTAGGACTAGCATATTTACCAGTGGGTGCTTGGGGAGATGATGTGATAGTGGGGTCATGGTTAGACTCAGTAGACAAAACTCTATACAAAGATATGTCATTCCAGCTCAAACTGTGTGGTGTTGTGAGTCCAACAAATGCTACACATTATGGAAAATTTGAAATTATTGGTAATATGCAAGTTAATCATTACTATATTTATAAGGTCTGCACAAAATGTGACTTTAAAATCGACTGATTGTGGGTTCAATCCCCACTTGAGGAAATGAAATATTTATTTATATTGTCATTTCTACTCTCTGGTGTGGAGGCAAAGCGCGGCGTTGAGTTCCGCCACTCAGCACGCAATGCTTCCAGAACTCAGCGGAAAAGGGAGAACGGAGTGTCTTAACACTAGGTTCCCTGTGCCTACCCTGCTGAGTGCGGGATACAGCGTGAAGCTGATATATTTATAAGTCGCTCAAGCGAGCAACTGTAAACATAATGGTTGTGGGTTCGACTTCCACTCAGGGGCAATTTAATATTTCTTCATCCTGGCAACGAGACAAAAAATGGCATTGAGTTCTGCCCATCAACATGAAATGCCTCAAGAATTCGATGGAAAGTGAGGAACAGAGGTGTCTTAATGGGGCATGAAGTGTCTTAACTGTAGGTGGCTCTGCCAATCCTGCTACAAAAAAATCACATTTTACGTTTTTCAGATGACAGTATAGCACCCTCAAATCCAGTTATATTTAAAACACCAATTTTACAAAGAAGATGGTATGTGGTGGGAGTGTTATCAATTCATGTATTGACAAATGGAAATAAAACTGTAAACAACATGACAAGTGATGATGAGCACTATAAAGAGACATGTATGAAATTGAATAAAGAGAAAAGCATAGTTGACAGTGGAACAACTAATATTAGATTACCTGACATTGTGTTTAGAGAGGTAATATTTTTTTACAACAATAAATATACAAGGTGATGATGTAGATCGACAGACAAACTGATACAGATGACCTTTATCATTTCATCTAGCTTGATATTATACTTTACTGTACATCATTATAGTAAATACTTTAGGAGATATCACTGATTCAAAATGACCTAGCCTACGAGCGGCAGGATGCAGGGGGTTTGGTTACAGAATGACCGACCTCAATGGACAGATGCCTTTGCTTATGTTTACTTATATTATTTCTAATTCATTTTAATTAGTTAAGTTTTTTTTCTAATATAAAAAAAACCATAAGTTACATTTACTTATCACTTTTTAGTAATTTGTTAATTTTTATTAGTGTTCATTTTTTAATTATTAAAGACGGGTTATTATTTTTTTAAATTAAGAATCTCCTTTAGTTCCGTTTGCTTATATTGTTTGTTAATTTCCATTACTGAAGTTTTTTCATAATTTTTTTCTAACATTAGGAATTTTATTTCCCTTACTTATGTATTGTTTTTCGGTTTATTTTGATTATAAAGGCTTATATTTTCTTATTAATCCTATTGAAAACTGAAAATAATTTTATAAATAAATTTAATAAATACTCGCTTATTTGAAGCGGGCGAAGCCGCGCGGATGTGTAGTAGTAGTTATAAGTTCATTATTAAGCATCGTCTGCGTCTCATGAGCAGTATATTATTCAGTATGCATAATGGAGGACACTTAAAAAAAATCCTATAAATATTATCCTATGCGTAAATCTTGATTAGGGTGGTGTGACGTCACTGACGAGCTCTGCAATCATAGTATAGACTTAACTCGCTTATTTATTGATGAATTTAAATATTCTTTAAAATTTTCACCTTCATTTTAATTATATTTATTGAAATTAATAAGATCAATAAATTTCCTCATTGGAGCCATCATCATCATGATCCAGCACTTGACTGTAAAATGTAAATAAGATAGTTATGGGTTCAATCCCATTCTGGCAAGAGTGATAGTGAACTCCACCACAACATAATGTCTCGAATTATTTGTGATTGTCATATTCTTTCTCAATTCTTAACTCATAATTCTTTTCAGGTTGTAAATGAACTGAGAAGTGCGGCTCAGGCATCTAATATGCTAATATTAGATGAATTTTGGTTTCATGGAGAGGTAAGTTTTATTTTGTTACAAAAAAAGATTCAGAAGAAAAAAAGATCAGTTTCATGCTGTATCTAGCACACAGCAGGATATGCAGAGGGAACCTAGTGTTAAGACACTCCGTTCCCCACTTTCCACCTAAATCGAAAGAGAGAAAGAGCGAAGAAATTAAAATATAAATAAATATTTCATTTTCTCGAGTGGGGATCGAACCCACAACCAGTTGTGTGCTGGCCTCAAATTTGCTTGTTGTAATATTGTTACTTTTTATGACAAACTAGCCGCCTACTCGCAGTTTCGCTCGTATACCACTTATAACACATAGTTTTATTATTAAAAGTAACACGAAATGTGTTACTTTTAATTTTAATACTTTTAAATATTTATTTTACTAGTATGTACATATGTATAGATAAAATGTTTTGTTTCAGGCTGCATGTTGGCCTGAACCTCAAGATTGGGCGTTACCATCAATAGGCATAGATTTACTAAGTGCTAATAACGATAATGAATATTTTACATTGGAAATAACACCACAGGTAAGAAAGAAAAGAGAGAGAAGAAAATCTTTATTAGAACAACTGAATGTATCTAAATTCCAGTTAGATTAATGTAAATCCAAATCAATATATTTTTTGTTGTTTTTTTTTGTAAATAAACTCAATATATTTTATGTGAAATAACAAACGTAATATCTACAAAATATTTTTTTTGACTTAGCCATGTTTGTTTATATTTTGAAGTAATAAAAAATTTTTTTTTTTTACTTTCTGAAAGACTAAAATTTATTAAAATTTAAATTGTTACGACTTACCTTTAGGAAGGTTTGATAGACGGACATGCTAATGTTTAACAGAAAAAAAAGAATATTAATCATAATCTCAAACTTTAACAGTCATATGCAACATAAATGTGACTCTTGTTACAAGCAATCTTTTCATTTAACTAATCATGCTTCAAATTATTTGTAGTTCACTATATCTTAATGTCTTTATCAACATATATCTTAAGATCTAGAGATCTGACTATACATGCGAAGGTTGTGGGTTCGATTCCCACTCGGGAGAATGGATTATTTTCATTTCCATGCTCTGGCAACAAGAGAAAGCATTGAGGTCCGCCACTCGACACGCAATACTTTAGACAGTTTGACAATTGGGCGATGCGTGGGAGAATAGAGTGTCTCAACACTATTTTCCTTCTCCCTACCCTGCTATATGCGGGATACAGCTTGAAGCTACAAAAAATCTTAAATTCTAATTTACTACTGAGGCCGGCCGTGGCGCAGCGGCACGAGGTGTGACTGCAAAACCGACTGGTTGTGGGTTCGATCCCCACTCGAGGAGATGAAATATTTACTTAAATTTATATTTCCATTTCTTCGCTCTGGTGTCGAGGTTAAGCGCGGCGTTGAGTTCTGCCACTCAACACGCAATGCCTCCAGAATTCGGCAGAAAGTGGGGAACGGAGTGTCTTAACACTAGGTTCCCTCTGCCTACCCTGCTGT